>JAPKLW010002661.1:11478-23683 GCA_026898455.1 Plectranthus barbatus | reverse complement strand
TGGAAGCCAATTGTGGTCGGCTCTGATTCCGGCTGAACCTCGAAGATACGGAGTGAGGCAAGAAACTCCAGAACGAGCGACGGGTATGTCGGCCAGCGGGCTGTCATCCAAGCATTCCAATCAATCCTCTACAGGAGAGCTTCAACATCCGCTCGGATTCCCAGCATTTGCATTGTCTCCGGGCATGGGTAAAGTGTCTGCCGGACAGTGAACTCATCGCCGAAGAGTTTTCTGTATCGCCTCTCATGAGCTTGTTTGGCGAATGTGGGTCGAAAATCCATGGTCAAACTGCAAGGGTAGTGGAGAAATTTGTCAAAGTTCATCACAATTCTTCACAAAATTCCCAATGTAAGTGCATCCAATTGTGCGAACATCCACAGAAACAAATTTACCCATGCAAAATTGATTCGACATTCATGCAATTCAAACTCTATCCTAGCATATTACCTCCATGTTTGACAAAATTTGTCCCAGAAATAACAAAACTAGAATAACACCCCCAGCTAGAATTATCCCCCAAACTTTCGTGTGTAGAAATCAATGAAATTCAAGCAACAAACCAATCACAAGTAAGCACATCGACAAACTTTAGTTGTTGCTTGATTATTTTGTTGCTTGATTGCATTTTAGTTGTTGCTTGATTCAATATCAACCATTAATTTTATTTTGTCTACTGGCAAAAGCTTGAGCCTCAGCTTCAAAGTTGGGAAAGAGATCTCTCGGCTCCATCCTCTGTACAGTGTGGTGCTGTACCACTGGTGGCGGCTCTTCATCGTCAACAATGATAACGGGAGCCTTGTCAGCAGCCTCTCCACCAGTAGACACCTCCATCTCTGAGCTCGCCAGTTTTACCGGGGTGGTCGCCCGCACTTCTTCTCCTCCACTGGCACCCCCGTGCGCAGCCAGTGGGTCTTCTTCACCTCCACCACCCCCTTGCGCGGGTGGAGGGACTTCAGCGACCTCCTCCTCCTGGTACTTATCCACAAGGGATAGTACATCCTCTTCAGCACCCATGACCATCAGGCGCGTGAATGATTCGTCTGAGAGGATCTGGCCTGGAGCTGGTGCTGGTGGCCTTGCACTTGTAGTTGGGGCAACTTCCCATTTGCCTTTGGCCACCTGGTGCACCTGCTCCGCCAGTTGCGCCTGACGTCTGGCTTCATGCTCAGCCTGCACCTTTGCAAAGGCTTCATCGCGGGCTGCCATCTCAGCCTCTCTTCTTCGCTGGTCGGCCAAGGCCTTCAACCTTGCCTGGGCCTGTTTCTTCCTTACTATGGAGGCTTGTTGCTCCTTTTTTGCTTGCTCCACCAGTTTCTGAGCTCTGGTCTGAACCCTCTTTCGCTTCCGGGTCATCCTCTCTATGGTCTCCTCCTCAGTCAGTCCAAGAACGGACTTCTTGACTGGTATCGAGATTTTCCCGGATGCTGGTTCATAAGCAACAGCTTGCGGAGGCTGCTGGTACTGGTGAGTCTTGGGCTTCTTCCTTGATCGGGGCTTGGGAGCTGGCACTGGCGCTAGTTCTTGAGGATGTATGCCAGTAGCCTCAGCCACCGCGTCCTCCATCGAGACAAATAGGGACTCGAGCTCGCGCTTTCTCTTCAGCTCAGCCCTAGCCTCATCAGTCAGTGGGTGAGCCACAGCTGGCACTTGCTCCCCCAGGTCTTCTGAGTCCTCCTCAGAAACGGCCTCATCAGGGTTCACTGCCTTCTTCCCTTTCAACCGGCGCGGCTTCTTGTAATCGGGGTCAGCCAGCTTGACCTTGGAGACTGGTATAAAGTCTGAGGGGAACAGTCTCTCCCCTTGGTCAACGCCTTCACCCATCTCCACTTCCAAGATGTGGCTGATCCGCAGCCCGAACGAGACAGCGTGGGCAAACTTCCCGTCCGTTGGCACGGTGATGTTCCGCGCCACATTCTCCAGCAACCGGCCAAAGAAAAATTCGGCCCAATTGCCCTGAACTCCATCCACCAGGGCACACATCACCGAGAACTTCCGCAGGCTTAACTCGGCGTACGAGCCGACCTCACATTGTAGCATGCGAACTACAATGTCGCACACCATCTGCCAGTATTCTTCCATCTCGGACTTCTTCATGCCAGTCCGGAAGACGGTGACTTCTGGCTTCTTCCATTGCGCCCACCTCCTCCAGAATTCCACCGTATCATCCTGATGATACGTGGCCACTTCCTCTCCTTCATTCCTCAGTCCGAAGAGATCGGCGAGGTATTCCGCGGTGACGGTGATCAGGTGGCCGAACACCGATGTAGTGAACGACTTCCTGTCGTCAGCAATAACCGCCCTAGCATAGAACTCCGCAACCATATGAGGATGAAAAGTGCTGGGGGTCGCCGTGAGGTACGGTCGGAGCTGTCCTCGGTCGATCATCTCCATCAGCTCCTCCCCGAAATGTTTCAGGGCCAATTTCTCATTCAAAATTTTCTCTTTTTGGACCTGAGCAGCCCTTATCTGTGCGTTGGAGAGTTGATGTCGGGTCGGCGGTTTATTCAGTTGAACCAGTCTGGCAAAAGGATGGCTATAATCAATATCCTCTATCTTTACAATGCCAGTAAACGTTGGCATATGAGCTTCAGCGAGGGGTAAGTCGAGAGACTCTGAGGATGATGAAGTAGAGGGGCTATCAGCAGGAGGTTGCGAAGAAGACGCCATGATTTCAGAAAATATCAAAGGAATTTTGAGAGACTTTGAACAGAGTTAGGGTTCTGAAAATATGAGGGATCGTAAAGGTTAACCCGATGAAGGAGATCGGGTATTTATACGAAGGGCCATGCAGGATTAAACGACCGAGATGAAGTCTCAGTAAGTCAGAATCTACGGTCATCAGCAGGCCCGCTTCCCGGTGGTGATGTGCGCGGTCGTGCTGACGGGCACCACGACGTGGAGCTGACATGGCACACGCCGATTGGTCGCAAATGTCCTTTTGACCGCGTAGTCACTGTGCGCATTAAATGTGGCATTAAATGCCGCATTAAATTCTGAGGTACGCACACGCAAGAGGATTTGAACAATCCCGCCAATTCTGCGACAGCTGGCACGACTCTTGGACTTCAAGAGATCGTCAGTTGAGAGCTGGGACTCAATTGGTCATCAGTAATATAACTGGTCATCAGCAGGATATGCCAGTTGATCACTTCCCCCTGTCAGCATGGCCTCCTTACCAGTTGACAACTGGTACTTACGACTGGCTCCCGAGTACTTGGATAAAGTGAGAGCTGGGACTCAATTTCATCAGTCGTAGGAAATTCGCCAGTTGTCTGCTGACAACTTGAAAGATTAAGAAAATTGAGAGCGTGGACTCAATTTTATTCCGCATTATCTTCTCTTCAAGAAATCCTCTCCTCATCATCGCTTGAAATTGGGAGCTGGGACCCAATTTCGCTTCAACTGATGGTTTGTGCTGGCAACTTCGGAATGAGAGCTGGGACTCATTTCCTTAGACAATTAAGGGATAAGTTCTGCCAGTAGGAACCATCAGTGAGCTTGAGATACCACTTAAATAAAAACAACTAAGAGCTTGGACTTAGTCGTAATCAGCATCCTCCAGAAGATCAAGAATAGAATGAGAGCTGGGACTCATTCTTCCTCATCATTGGGGCTCACATCAATCTCCATAAGACCGAGTTTGATGCACAACTCCTTGAATCTTGCTTCTGGAAGGGGTTTGGTGAAGATGTCAGCCAGTTGATCTTCAGTTCTGATGTAGTCCACGCTGACATCCTTCTTCTCGACATGATCACGTATGAAGTGATGTCGAATATCTATGTGCTTAGTTCTAGAATGATGAACCGGATTCTTCGTGATGCACATAGCACTGTTGTTGTCGCAATAGATGGGTACACAGCCAGTGTCCACCTCATAGTCTTCCAGTTGTTGCTTGATCCAAATAATTTGAGCACAGCAACTGGCAGCGGCAACATACTCAGCCTCAGTGGTAGATGTAGCAACTGAGTGCTGCTTCTTGCTAAACCAACTGATTAGCTTGTGTCCTAGAAACTGACACGTACCACTGGTACTCTTTCGATCTATACGGCATCCAGCAAAATCTGAATCTGAATATCCAATGAGTGTAAGCTCATCATTTCTGGGATACCATATTCCAAGAGATTCAGTCCCCTTCAGATATTTCACTATCCTCTTTGCAGCTTCCATGTGTGACCTTTTCGGATTGGCTTGAAATCTGGCACACACTCCGACTGAGTAGGAAATGTCGGGTCTGCTGGCAGTGAGATAGAGAAGTGATCCAATAATTCCTCGGTAAACGGTAGGATCAACTGATTCACCTTGTTCATCGAGAAATATCTGACAGCTGGTGCTCATTGGTATCCTTAGGGACTTAGTTTTCTCTGGGCAATATTTCTGAATTAAGTCCTTGGTATACTTCCGTTGACTGATGAAAATCCCATCAGTTGACTGCTGGACCTGGAGTCCTAGGAAGTATGTTAATTTGCCCATCATACTCATTTGAAATGACGTCTGCATCAGTTGAGAAAACTTCTCGCAGAGAGATATATTCCTTGATCCGAATATGATGTCATCAACATAGATCTGCACCATTAGCATGTCACCTCCATCCTTGAGAAGGAAGAGAGTTCTATCAATCTTCCCTTTCCAAAATCCATTGCTGATAAGGAATTGTGACAGCGTTTCGTACCAAGCCCTGGGCGCCTGTTTCAATCCATACAGGGCCTTTCTCAGCTTGTACACTTTGGTGCCTATCTCAAAGCCTGGAGGTTGCTCGACATAAACCTCCTCCTTTAGTTCGCCATTCAAGAAGGCGCTCTTCACGTCCATCTAAAATACCGTGAAGCCCTGATACGCTGCATACGCAAGGAACAGCCGTATCGCCTCCATTCTTGCAACTGGTGCGAAGGTCTCGTCAAAGTCGATGCCTTCACACTGCCTGTAACCTTTGGCGACTAAACGAGCTTTGTTTCTGACCACGGTGCCATTCTCATCTCGCTTGTTCTTGAAGACCCACTTGGTGCCAATCACTGACTGGTGTGATGGTCTCTCCACCAAGTCCCAAACATTATTGCGAGTGAATTCAGCAAGCTCTTCTTGCATGGCATTAATCCAATCAGCAGATTCTAGTGCAACTCCTATGGAAGTAGGTTCCATTTGAGAAATAAAGCAACTTAGGAGCGCACTGCCGTGTCGATTCTGGACTGAACCTTCCGGATCACCGAGAATAGCATCGGATGGGTGATCCCTCAGCCATTTGGGAGGACCAGCGACTGCTGGTGCCGGCTGTGAAATAGGTTCTTCTGTCCTGGTGACTGGTGCTTCCACATTTTCACCAGTCGGAGCTGGAACTGCAACTGGTGGTTGACCTTCACCAGTCGGAACTGGAATTGCAACTGGTGGTTGACCTTCACCAGTCGGAACTTCTTCATCAGCTTCATTGTCTGACTGACTTCTCGAACCTTCACCAACGTTGTCAGTATCAGCTGGTACCTCCATTCCAGCTGGTTCATCGTTGTCTTCTGGCTCAAAGATTCCAGTCGGAATTCCCCCTTGATTGTTGCTAGATCCACTCAGGGAGATTGAGTGAAAGGTCTCAGCAAGGTCATTTGCATCACCGACCCTCCCGGTTTGCTGATGGGCAACCGAGGGAACTGGTTGTGAAGATGATCCAGTCATAGGTCTAGTCGAACCAGTTGGTTGAGTATCGGAAGAATTCCTGCCCAACTGATCAACGACATCATTGACCTCAGGAACATCTTCAGCCAGTTGTCGTAAGGTCCTGCGCACTAAAGTAGCTTCATCAAAAATAACATTGCATGTTATTTCCACAAGCTTGGTGGTCTTGTTAAATACTCTATAGCCCTTGTGAGAGGGATGTCCATATCCAACAAGGACACCCTCATCAGCTTTAGGCGAAAAAGCATTTAACTTCGACTTACCATTATTATGGATATAACATGGTGAACCGAAAGCACGGAGATGAGCTAAAGAAGGCTTACGACCAAAATACACTTCGTAGGGAGTTTTCTGGAGTCTTTCGTTGATCCCGCTTCTATTCTGAGTGTAGCAGGCCGTCACCAACGCTTCTCCCCAGAAACTCTGTCCTAAGCCGGACTCTGCCAGCATGGACCGGACCGCTTCTTTCAGCGTCCTGTTCCTACGTTCTGCCAGTCCATTTTGCTGCGGTTGCCTTGGTGTAGATCTTTCATGTTTGATACCAGCTTCCGCGCAAAAATCCATCAGCAGACTGTTGCAGAATTCAGTCCCATTGTCCGAACGAATCCGCTTCACCACAGCTTCTCTCTGTTTCTGAGCTTGGATGATCAACTCTGGAAGAATGATCTTCACCTCATCCTTGGTTCTGAGAAGCTTTACCCATGTGTAGCGCGAGTAGTCATCGACTACCACCAGCGAATATCGTCGTCCTCCAATGGTTTGAGGCGTTACTGGTCCAAAAAGATCCATATGTAGCAGTTCGAGTACCTGACTGGTACTGGGGCAGACTGGCGACTGGTTCTTGAAGGACTTCTTAGTTTGTTTACCTTGCTGGCAAGCCTTGCAAATTCCTTCCTTCTTGAACCCGCCCTTGGGAAGACCATCTACAAGATCATGCTTAGTCAGATAGTTAATAGTTTTGAAATTCAGATGACTTATCCTTTTGTGCCACAGCCAGTTTGTTTCCATGGAACTGGTGGCCACGAAGCATGAGTCAGTCTTCCCGCTATGCCAGTCGACGACATAAAGTCCTCCTTTGCGAACACCTCTCAGCTTGGTCTCGCCAGATTCCTTGTCTTTGATCTGGCACTCTGATTTCTCAAAGGTAACTGTGTACCCGTAGTCGCACAGCTGACTGATGCTCAGGAGGTTGTGCTTGAGGTTGGTGACAAGGGATACATTTATGATTCTGACATCGTCCTTCTCGATGCAGCCCTTGCTGATAACTCTGCCCTTTGAGTTATCACCGAATATGACTGGAGGACCTTTGACCTTGGTAAGATCTAAAAATAGAAATTCTTCACCAGTCATGTGAGCGGAGCAACCACTGTCTATGATCCACTCGCTCGATCTATGAAGCTGTGTTGCATGATCCTGTACCTGCAAGAAAGAAATGAGATTCATTTAGGTCCCCGATCTTCTGCGGGTCCTGCAGGGTTAGATCGCTGGATAATTCCTTTCGGAATCCAGACTTGGGTGATTTTCAGCTTGGTTTTATCCTTGCTGACATCATTAACAGCCTTTCCCTTCCTTTTGAAATAATGAATGCGTTTGGTTTTGGAAGGTGAGGTTGTGTGTGTATCTCCCTTGGAAGTACGCTTCCGCTGGGAGCTTCGGAAATGCTTTTCCGGTACATTGTGTTGCCTTGGTGGTCCCTGAGGACGTGGACCACCACGGTTAGCATTCATAGCCCTTTGTGAAAACTTTTGATTGGGCTCGTGCCTCTGATAGGTGTTCCTCCTATCAGGTATTGTCCTTCTCTCAGAATTTCTCTGAGATTGGGATCCCTTGTAAGTATGCTGGTGACTGGCATACTTAAAAGGTTGTGCGTGGAATCCCTTGACAGTTGGTGCTGGCTGTCGGATCCCACTGGCAGCTGACGCTGACTTCATTGCCTTAGAATATTTCGGCTTAGTCTGCGTCCTTGGGTGTGCTGGCGTCCTGTCAGCAGAGGATCTTGCCAGTTGAGGATTTTGTCGTGATGACTCACCTATGTATCTGGACTTATGGTTCCTATGCTGATTACCCATTCGGGACTGACTGGTATTACCAGCTGGTGCTGATGCACTTACCAGTTTGCCCTTACCCTTAACAGTAGTGATTTGTTCGGGCTGGTTTATGCTCAAATCCTTTGTAAATCCCAACCCGGACTTATCAGAAGGCTTTCTCCAATGACTTAGAGCTGCTTCCAAGTCTTTTGAGCCTTTATTTAGAAAATTTATTCTATTTTCTTGCTCCAGAACGAGATTGTGAAAGTTATCTCGCTCAGTTTTTGCAATTTGGAAATCTTGGAGCAACTCAAAGTGAGTCTTTTTCAAAGTGGCTAGCTCTTCACTGATTGACCTCGATTTTTCAATCTCCTTGGTCAAAACAGAAATTTGATCTTTCAGCGAAGCATTTTCGCCAGCCAAGACATTCTTTATTTCATAAAATTTTAAAAATTCTTGTTGAAGAATGTCTATTGTGACAGCTTCTGAGTCGGAGCAACGCGACTCAGAATCGTCTAAAATGTGAGAAGGCATGATATGCATTGGGGGAGCTGATGATTGTACCTGATCATCAGCTGCAAGTGCCTCTTCACTGTCAGCACTTCCTTCAGCTGACTCCTCACCGAAGGCTGCCATAAGTGCCAGTAGAGCTTCCTCTTCTGACTCTTCATCTGACTCATACTCTCCGTCGTTATGGTCAGGAATGTCGGGAACTTCTGTCCTGGTCAGCATAGCCTTGGCAACGGCTTTCGATGCACGCTCTTCAAAGAGCTTCTTCAGCCTTTCCCGCTCACCCTTTTCCACCTGTGGACATTCAAATTTAAGGTGATCAGGGGATTGGCACTGATAGCAAGCACGGGGAGCTCTCTTGATGAATTTTCCATCAGATGAGCTTAGAGATACTCCCTGTTTCGACTTGGCTTTCTCCAGGAGAACGACCAGTCTCTTCATCTGTTGCTCAAGGTCAGCGATAGAGCTCTCGCTGTCTTTTGAGTTAGATCCCGATGTGGCTGGGATCTCTTTCTGCTGGTTTTGCTGGGCAGCAGATCTGTCAGCATGGAAGGGCTTCTTGTGCTTCCATTTGAAGTCCTTCTTGACGAAGTAAGCTTCGTCTTGAGCTTTGATGCTGGGGGATCCCATGTTCCGGATGGCCTCATTCTTGTTTACCATCTGGATATCCCACTCGTGTGCCTGCAATTGAGCAAATAACTCCTTGGGAGTCATCTTGGACAGGTCCTTCTCCTTTAGAGCTGTGGTCTTCACGAACCAGTCCTCCTTGGGCATCTTGGACAGGATCTTGGCATTAAGATCTTCATTTGAGCACTTCCTGTCCAGTGACTTTAGCTCGCTGACGATGGCGTTGAATCTCGCCTCCATCTCCTTGATGGTTTCTCCAGGCAGCATCTGGAAGGACTCGTACTTGTCCACTGCAACCTGCAATTTGTTGCGTTTCATTTGATCAGTTTCTTGACATAGACTATCAAGGTAATCCCATACTCCCTTGGCATTGTCAAACTGGAGGGCTTCCTCCATCAGCGACTCTGGAAGAGAAGCCAGGATCAACTCGTGAGCAATGGAATCCAACTGATTCCGCTTCCTGTCCTCGGCGTTCCATTGGCCTTGAGGCTTTGGGATCACAGCAGCTGGACGATCTCCTAGCTGGTGCTGTATCATGGTGATCTCGATTGGCCCTTTCTCCAGCACATCTTTCATTTCCGGATGGATGCTCTTCAGAGAAATGAGTGACCTCTTTCGCCATATATCATGCTTCTCAGTCTTGTAGTCGAGTAGCTTCGGAGTATTCATCTTCGTGTACCTGAGCTAATCAACAGACAAACAAAGGAGTGCAAGGAAACGTGGATCTCGGTCCTAAGCGACTCAGAAACAATCGGTCTATAAGAACCGACTGCTCTGATACCACTTGGTGGTCCCGGTTTTTCAGAGTATAAAACGTTTGCAGTGGAAATAATATAATCGTTTTCTTGCACTTGCTGGTTAACCAACTGACTGGGACCTGTCAGCTGGTGATTCAAGACTTTGAATATTTTAGGCCTTGTTTACACAGTTATCAGTTTTCAGAGTATACACCCGCACTTGGGTGCTGGGTTTAAAATAAGAATGTAATGCAGAAAACTGATAAAGACAAAGGATTTATAGTGGTTCGATCAACTGATCTACGTCCACTCTCCAGTCGTAGCACTGGAAATTCACTAAGAGTAATCAGGTACAAGAGTCCTACGATCTATCTCTAGCTGGTGAATGCCTCGTCCACCAGTTCACTAGATCAACCGCTCCCGGCCTTGTTTCCTTCTTCAACTCTGATCAGCTGGTGGAGTGCGAGCACATCACTTCAACCTCCACAGCTTCACTGGGTGTTTAGTTCTCCCAAGAACGTAGCTTCTCAATACGGCAAACTGCCCGTGATAACTCAAGTGCTGGCTGGCACAAGAGCTGCTGTGAACTTCCTCGGAAGAGAAAGAGCACCAAAGAGATCAGTAACTTACAAGCTGGAAGCTTGAAGTCTCGTGTTTGATAAATCAACACACGGATAGCCTTTAGAAAGGCCTCGAAAGTTGTATGCGCTTCTACTTGCTTGAGCGTAATAAATTTGCAGTCTTTCGGTAGGTGAAGGGTATTGAATGTCAGGAAGCAAGCTTCTTAAATGTTGGTGGTTCCGACCTATTTATAGACGCGGAATCCCATTCAAATCTTCTAGCCGTTTGGACACATCCGGAAAAGGTGTCAGACCTCGGATGTCCTTCTGACGGCGGCAGGTATGCTTTTCCGGAGAAAGGCCATACCTAAGACCGCTTTATCTGACATTGATCTCTTTATGTCAGAACGGCACTATTCGTCAGTACAAGGAATCGAGACTGGTGTCTTGTAACTGATGGACTTTAAGGTATCCTCCTTAAAGTTATACTCTGTCAGTTAATTCCTCGACGAATCTTCTTTTTGTCTCTAAGACTCTGGGAGAGAGAATCTGGAATTCTGCTGGTAACATCCGACTGGTAGATCATTCTGGTGATCTTGTGCTGGCAGTCTCTGCTGGTGACTTGCGCTGGCACAATCTAAGTCTACCAATATGTCTGATGTTAACTCTTGGAATCTCCCATGACTGGTGGCTTCACCGCTGGTGAATAGTGTCAGTGAGAACACGTATTCTGCTGGTAGGATTTGTCAGCCGCCTGCTGGTGAAATCCTTCCCAACTGGTGAACAGTAACCAGTCATTAGCTCTTCTCATGCTGATGAACAGTGTCAGCACGAGTCTTTGTCAGCCGCCATCTGATGAAACTTTTCCCAACTGGTGAACAGTAACCAGTGGTAAGCATGTCTCATGCTGGTGAACAGTGTCATCATGAGTCTTGATCAGCTGCGACTTACAACTCAAAAGACCTAAACAGGACTTTACATTTGAGAACTAGAGCTATCTAGAGACAACTGACGCTGGTAGGACTTAGGATTTGATCCACCAAAACTAAGATCTATACAAGTAGCTACTGGGAAAGGAAAACTTGGACAGATTTCCCAACAACACACATCGAATAATAGGTCATTTTATGCACATATCAATAGTTCTCCCTTGAACTGTCCCCTTGATGACAGATTGCCCGTAAGAGTCAGAGTACAAGACGTACTTGACTATTGTAGTCTTTATGTGAGAGAAAGACTACCAAGAGAATAACTCAAGAACTCTAAGGTTTTGAGTCTCATGTTCACTAAGGTGACACACGGAAAAGCTTAATAGCCTCGAACGATTTAGTAAGCTTGATAGTCATTAGCTTTCGCGTACTTGTTTGGTAACTTCTATTATCTCGATTTGTAGCTCGTATTCGTAAGTTGTAACCTTTTTTTGTTGAAGATCCTCCGATATTTATAGCCATGAGGTAGAAGGTTTGAAATAAATGCCCGTTAGAGTTAAATTGGAAGACGTCAAATCGAATGTCTCTGTTGACTGCTGCACTAGGCGGGTAAGTGGTGCTTTTCCAGATGTTTCGCACCTACTTCACTTTTCCTGAAATCGACAGTGACACTTCGTCTTTGTGTCAGAATGACAGTATTCATCAGTTTGAGAGGTCTCGAAACTTAGAGTTTCGTGCTTGCAGACTTTAAGGAATCTCCAATCCTTAAAGTTTGTACTTCGTCAGTACATTCATCAAATGATTCTTCTTGTGTCTTTGCGCTGGGACCTAGATTAGGAAGTCTATGCTGGTGCCGTCATACTTGCAAGTTCATGCTGGTGACATCATCTATCAGTGTATGCTTGGTCCCTATGCTAGTAAGTTTGGCGTACTCGATGAGACCACACTTGTTTGCCCATATTTGTTGAAAATCCAAACTTTATCAGCCAGACTCTTATTCTTCCAGACTTGTGTGTTCGGGGCGTCTAGACTGATTAGCCAGTCTAGTCTTGAAATTAGCTCTAGCTTACTGATCGATGCTAAATCTGCATACAAATTATAGCAAAGGGAAAATAAATTTATAAACAACCCAAGGGTTGGTCGATCCCACAAGGATA
>JAPKLW010002661.1:0-11468 GCA_026898455.1 Plectranthus barbatus | reverse complement strand
CAAAAGGTATGATTTATTGCTTCCAAATTGATGTATATCTTGTTCCCCAAGCAATTCTCGCCCAAAATATATGAAAATCTCGCAAAATCTCACCAAAACAGTATGTCTCAGCCGAGATGGCCCTTGCCACGGCCGAGATGGATGCTTCGGCTTGGTCGAGATGGCTTTGATTTCGGTCGAAACAGAGACATTTTCGTCACTTCCGACCCTTCTGCGCAGTTTCACGGTTTTGGCCATAACTTTCGCAGCCAAACTCCGATTAATCCGATTCCAGTTGCATTGGAAAGCTAATTCAAAGATCTTTCAAATGACATGCTCCATTAGCTCAGATTCCATCGGTGGAAGAATAAGTTACTATTTCTTTGAACATCTGCTGCTTTCGGTACGGGTTCTCCATTGGATTTGGCCTAAAACCTGCGAAATCTTACCAGGACAAGCATAACACCCTCTAATATATACTCATGCTCAGTTTATTCAAGAAAACAAGCTAAAATGCATAAAAGAAAAGAAAAACAATGCGATAAGAGAGTAGAAAAACGAGCTTATCACTTACAACTCGATATTGATCCTATACTGGACTTTAGATTTTCGACTATGCTGAAATTATTTAAGATGGCTTTTACATTATTTGACCCACCTAAACATAATAATAATACTCCCTCCGTCTCGCCAAATTAGTCCATATTTCCATTTTTGTCTGTCCCACCAGATTAGTCCATTTTCCTAAAATGGAAAAAAATCTCCTCACATCAATATAATATTAATTCCACTACCCTCACAAACATTGGTTTCTGTGTCGAAACCAAAGTGGACTAATCTAATGGGACGGAGGGAGTAATATAAGAAAATTTCTAACAAATTTCCTAACACCCTTTTCCTCCCAAAGATGAGTGGGATGTATCACTCGAAGCACAAGCATTTGTTGTTTTGTCACCAATTGTGAATCACCAAGCCGATTGACCAAGAAATAGTCGTCGTCCTTCAGGAGCAGAGGCGAGACAAACGTCAACTAGTAGACGATGAGCTCTCAAGAAATGCAATATTTGTGGATCTACAAGTCACACAAAATGTGCATGTCCAGAAAGAGTTCCACCTAATTAATTTGTTTCATTTTAAAGAATTTTATTACCTCACGTATATTAATGTGTTTGGGTTAATTGTGTTAAAGCGTGCACACCAAATTTCAATTCTAATTGCTTATGATTCGCATGATTTATATTTCTTGTACTTCACATTTCAATTCTAATTACTTGTGATTCACGTGATTTATATTTTTTTATGCTTCACATTTCAATTCCATCAATTGGTTTAAATATGACTTATACTTCGCGTTTCGTATTTCAATTTTAATTGCTTTGTGCTTCGCATTTCAATTCTAAAAAGATTATCAGGCTATATTTCTAGCAATTATGCGAAGTTACAACCCAACTTTGCCGAGATCAAGCTGATGATACCGAGATCGAGCTCATTTTACTGAGTTCAGGCACAATTCAATACGGAGTTCCAGTCGAATTTAAGAACATAGAACGCAAGCTCAATTAAAATATAACCGAATTAAAATTGAATTTAAATACAATTCCAATTGAGAATAACTTTGAATTCCAACCCATTTCTATTTGAAATTAAACCAATTTCCTTTTCAAGATAGATTTAATTTAGCACCCCAATTGTAAACTATAAGATTGCACACAAAATTCATTTACACATTCGAATTTTAATTTTTCCACTTTTTAAATAATCTCATTAATTAAAATAAAGATGATGAATTCCGGCTCAAATTATAGAAGTCAAGTTGTGAGAAATAAAGATGATGAATTTCGGCTCGACTTATATAACTCAACTTGATAGATATTTTCCCTAATATTTTAAGTCTATAATAGAGTTTTTGAATGCAAACCTAAATGAATAATAATAAAATAAGAATTCAGTTCGAATTTTCACAGAAATCGAAAAACTTGATTGCTCGATTGGGACAATGTAGACAGGCAAAGTACACTTTGGCTATTTTGTGTAGTTTTTCATAAGAAGTGTTATTTTTTGCAAACACAGTTATCCTCTTATCTCGTCGATAGGGAGATCATACGGTGTGTAGTAGATCACAGAAGATCGTATGGATCGTTTGAACTAGCGAGATATAAATGGTTATCACAGTTGAGACAGTTCCAGGATAAACTGTCGGTGTAGGCTGCAGCATACGCAGTTTTAAGCATCTTATCTTGGATAGCTTGGTATGCTGGTGTGGGGTACACATTGATAAGGACCTAAGTCGAGATCAATTCTTTTATCTGACATTAAAAGAATCTAGATCTCTATGGCTTGATGAGATCCTAAGTCTATATGAAGGTACATAAGTATATGCAGATTGTGTATTACTTTGAGTTGCAGTGAAAGGCTCTAATTGAGCTTGTATATCTGTATCTTGGGTAATAGCAGTTTGTGTATGATTGTCTGGTACTGGAACTAGGTAACCACATCCAGTATAGGATGGTGACATTCTCTGACCAGCTCAAAAGGTTCGTTATGCTAAAGTCCTGCAGGCTGATTAAGTTCAAGCATAAGTGAAAAGGTTTGAATGGATTGACTCAGGAATATAAGATGTTAATTAATTAAATAGCTTGTCAGAGCTTAAATTAATTAACGAATGTCTGTAACCTTAAATGTGGGGATATACCGAGCCCATGCAACCCATACCTCAAAACGTGGTAGCAAATAGGTAGGACAGTATTGATTCTCTGGTGGAATGAATCAATATTAATTAATGATTTATATTCTGGTTTGAACATGGGAATTAATTAATTGATATGCCTCATTTTCTATTTGCATTCTGGTCCCTGGTCTGGCCCATGAAACTCAAGCCCAATAGAAGTCCAGTATTTTCCTATAAATAATCCTCAGTTCCTCAGATCTCAACACACCACAAGATCATAAGTTGCACACAGCAAACCAGAATTTGGGAGCTGTGGTGATCGATTGATCTGAGAAACGAGGAGGAAATTCTGCTTCTCAAATGGGCAAGGAATCTGAAGGGAATCTTCACCAGATATTCAGATTGAGTTGGGATACAGATCAGAAGATCACATCAGGAGGATTATCTTCTTTCTTTGCTCTCCTTCTTGTTTTCGAAAATTACTTTTTAATTTTCATAGATTTATTTCCTCAATCTGTTAGGAAATTAATCTTTGTGCGTAGGAAAAAGATCAAGGGGAATCTCCGCGCACTCGTTCTTCAGGGTTTCGCAATCCAGGTATTCCGCATAAGACCATAAATATCAGCGACCACATTGTCAGTGTTCCCTTGCCACATCATATTTTTAAAAATAAAAAAATTTGAAAAATCCTCATTTAAGCTTTTATTTGGTCAACCAACAACCACATTCAATCCAAATGGTCTGTGGGGCCCACTATCTTTTTTATTAATTAAATGAATATGTTGTGACACTTGCCATTCTTTTATTGGTTCATTAATATTTTTATATTGATAGCAATAAAATTGATACATCTTTTATATAATATCATATCAATAAATAATAAATTAACCAAAATTCATAATTTTAAATTCTGTACGAATAGAGACTAATTTTGACATATAATTTTTTTTAAAAATTTATATTATATATGTATACTAAATTAATTTTATATGTAATACTTTTATTTAAATTTAGTTCCAATAATATTTAGTCATATTTAATTTTTCACTTTAATTTGGTCAATAACTTTTTTAATAAAATGAATATCATTATTTATTTCATTTGTTTATTAACCCAATTACAAGACCTATTTTTATTTTAAAAATCAAATCAAATAAAAAATATATATATAATGGTGTGGTTGGGTGGTCATTGATAAACTTTGCAAAATTTTGATGGTTGGGTTGAGTGATGTGGATGAGAGAGAAACTAATTAAATATTATTGTGGTTGGATGGTTGGGTGGTTAGTGCGGTTGCTGATAAATGTAGTCTAAACCCCCTTATGCATATTCAATAGGAGCATGCTAGGATTAATCATAGACATAGCAACTTATTTTTGATATTCCAGTTAACGATCCTTGGCAAACGGACTTCGTGATTCAGTTCACGAATCCCTTTAATTGGTATCAGAGCCAGGTTTAATTAATTGGCTCTATTGGAAAAAATAATATTTCCTATGATTTGCATGATAATTATTATTGAATGATTGCATGGGTTTTGGATTGTATGGTTATGTTTTTCGTCCTCGTGGTTCTCGGGTTAATCCACCCTTTTATAAGGATTCGTTTTTCACCCACGAGATAAATCTGTGGTTAGATTTAGATTTTTAGATTGTAATTAGGTTTATTCAATGTAATGTTTTATTTAAAAATTAAATCTGTAAAATGGAGAACGAAGAACGAAGAACACAAAGAACGAAGAACCGCACGACGGCGTACGACATTGCTGGCACGGCAGCACACCGTGCACGGCAGTCGCACGCGGTGGGGGCACGGCAGCACAGGCGCACGACAGCCACGACGGCGGCACAGCCATGCGGAAACCATAGGGATTCAGCGCGCGGTGCGCGCGCGCAACAGGCAGCAGCCGCGCGGCTAAGGCCAGCTAGGCACGGTGCGGGGGCCCTGGGGCCGGCAGGGCAGGAGGCCGGTATGGCGGCGGCGTGGACGGGGCGCGAGGCGTGCGCGCAGCGAGGCAGACCTGCGCAGCCCCGGCGCACCTCCCTCGCTTCGGTCGGCATCAGCAGGGCGCAGGTGGTGCGGCAGCGGCTCGTGGAGTGGGGGCGTGGGCTGGGTCGGTGCGGCGAGGGTGGTTCACGCGTGCAATGCAAACCCTAGGGTTTGCATGCTGCGCGCGCGTCTCTCACGTCGCACTCCCTGCGTGTTTTCTGGTGAGTCGTGGTGGCCGACGTTGGAGAAGATGGTGCACGACGGTTCGGGCAACGATCGGGGCAAGCCGGGGCAGTGGCATGCGAAACGGGCGATGGCTGGAGGAGGCGGAATCGTGGGCTGCAACCATGCACGTACGTGCATGGCTGTTGCGCGATCCTGAGAGCCCTCGCGGCGGTGGCGAGTCGCTGGCAGCGGTGGTTCGCCGGTGGTGGCTCGTCGGGCCAAGTTCTCGCGGGCTATTGGGTTTGCAATGTGTGCCTAGGACTGCGATTTGGTTAACTGGCCCAGTTGTCCAATTTTCTGATGGATCAAATCTTGGAGGCCCATATTCAAAAAATAAATTCAGATCATAGTCCAAGTAGTGGGAGCCCAGTCGAAGATTTGTAAAAATAATTCCAACTTGTAATAGTTAGAATTATTATTTTTTTATCATGGGGCCACGAGGACATTTTTTATTTGTTTTATTATTTGTCTTCTCATGATATATGTGTTTAATATTAATTGCGCAGCATATAAGCATGTTGTATATAATAGGAGCACGTTTACTGCTTTTATTTACAGCCTTAAAGCATGCTATGTGATTTATTTTGTGTAATTAATTATAACTATAAATTCGGGGTTCATGCTATGCATGATAGAATTTTAGCAGTGTTATAATTATGACTACATAAAATAATCTGTGCAATTAAACCTTATGAACTAAAAATTACTCAGCTCATAATATAGTAAGACCTCCACAAAGCGATCCTTTATTGGAAGTGGGTAATTTATTAGGTAAACGTCTACATGTGTAGCTTACTTAATTTATTATTCATAAGTTCTAATAGATAGAATTTCTTAAAACAAACATTTATTTCATGTGAGAAGTGGGAGTTCATGCGTAAACATCTACATGTGTAGCTTGCGTATTGAATTTTCATAACTTCTCTAGGGATTGAATTAAATGAGACAGCCTTATTATAGGGATCAGGTGTGTTCTAGAAGATCCTTATATGGGAGGGTTGGCTTTGGTGGTAAGCTAGCTTAGATGTTATCCAGAGTATAACTCATTTGTGATGTCCCTTCTCAGTAGGATAATATGGTCTTAAGTTAGTCTCCAATTATTAATTCCATTTGTCTAAGGAACCCGGGCATGGATTGGAATTAAAGGATTGAAAGTGAAAGATGCAGTCTGGTTAAGTGTTTTGCTGTAAAACGTCCACATGTGTGGCTTGCAATAGTAATACTTAGGCAAATTGGAGGAAACATTAATATTGCTTTATCATAAGGTTTCAATATTTAATTGTTTTAATAGTTTGCGACCATGTTTTAATTTCTGATTTTAATTTATTGTTTTCAGACATGTCTATTGCTCACGTTGTCAAAATCTTAATAACAAACATTTTAACTGGTCCGAATTTTCCTGAATGGAAGTTTTGCTTCATGGAAATACTATGCACTGCAAAAAATGCCCATGTGCTTTACATGGACCCTCTATCTCCCAAGTATTGGAACTGTACTGGCTATGAGCGAGAGTTCTATGAAAGATGGGTAGCTTCTGATGAGTTTGCCCGCAGACTCATCATGAACAGTCTATCTAGAGAATTAAAGCTCAAGTATAAGAAGTACCAAACTGTTGTTGAGATATGGAGGGACCTTGTGAAAGTCTAGGGGAAGGTGAGACAAACTGCCAGTTATAATCTTGTGGAGGACCTGGTCTGCAAGAGGATGACTAATGGGAGTTCGTTGCTTCTGCACTTCGTCAGTATGATGAGAATTATGAGAAAGTACATAAAGAGAGGTGGACATGTCAGTAAGTGGGCAGAAATAAACATTGTCCTGCACTCTCTGTCTGATTCTTATAATGATTTCATCAAGTCCCTCGGTACCAGGCGCGAGTTTACTCTTCCTGAATTACTCTCAGCCCTGATGCGAGAGGAATCTGACCTTAGAGCATTGGAATTTGCTCCAACTTTGTCAGCTTTTGACAAGACAGTAGCTGAAGCAAAGGAAATTCTTAAAAGGTTAGATGAAGTTGATCTAGTAGAAGATGTCATCAGGCCATGCAAACGCAAGCGAAGTGAAGTAGATTGTCTAGTGCTTGGCACGGGTAGACAAGGTACGTCATGTGCATTTATAACGGAAACATGTTTAGCATCGATTTCTACCCATTCTTGGGTAGTGGATACTGGAGCTACTGATCATGTTTGTTATACTTTGCAGGGGTTCAGGCTGACTAGGCAGCTGAAGCATGACGAGATTACCATCTAAATGGGCAGCGGAGAGCGAGCCTCAGCAGTAGCCATTGGAGATTTTACTTTATGCTTTGAAAACAATGTTTTGATTTTGAGATATGTTTTATATGTGCTGGTTTTTCGGCGGAACTTAATTTTAGTTTCCAAGTTATTTAGTGATGGATATTCAGTTATTTTTTATACTGGAGTTTCTATCTTTGGTAATAACGGTGTTATCTGTCATGGCAAACTGATTGACTCTCTCTATATCATTGATTTTATGCATAAATTTTCCGTGAATGGTTCAAACTCATCCAATAATAATAATCATTTAAAGAGAAAGTTTTCTTCCGATGAGGATCAAACATATCTCTGGAACTTGAGACTAGGTCACATCAATCTAAAGAGGATTAAAGGATTAGCATGCGATGGGCTCTTGGATTCTTTCCAAGTGGTACCGCATCAAATCTGTGAATCCTGTATAGAGGGAAAGATGACGACCAAGCCTTTTAAGGCAAGTCAGTCTCGAGCAGAATATGTGTTAGAATTGATCCACTCTGACTTATGTGGACCAATGTCCACGCAAGCTCGTGGAGGTTATGAGTACTTCGCCACATTCATTGACGATTACTCAAGATTCAGATATGTCTATTTGCTTTGCCACAAGTCTGAATGCTTTGAGAAATTCAAAGAATTTAGGACTGAGGTAGAAAAGAAGCTAGGTAAGAATATCAAGACACTACGATCAGATCGTGGTGGAGAATACCTCAGTAACGAGTTCTTGCATTACTTGTCAGACAACGGGATTACATCCCAGTGGACCGCACCAGGAACCCCTCAACAAAATGGTGTAGCGGAAAGAAGAAATATAACTCTCTTGGAAATGGCCAGGTCGATGATGAGTTATGCAAGCTTTTTGGGGATATGCTTTGGAGACAGCGGCCTACTTGCTTAACCTGGTACCTTCTAAATCAGTTCCTAAAATGCCTCTGGAACTCTGGTATGGGCGAAAGCCAAGTTTGAACAAAGTGAGGGTTTGGGGTTGTCCAGCATATGTGCTGACAAAGGAACCCGATAAGTTAGAAAGTAGGTGTAAGCTGATGCTGTTTGTAGGATATCCCAGGCAAACGAAAGGTGGTTAGTTTTATTGTCATGAGAATCAGAAAGTCGTTGTCAGTACCAACGCAAGATTCTTGGAGGACGAATATGTAAGAAACCACAAATCCAAGATTGAAATTATCCTCCACGAGCTTGAGGATAAGGAAGCAATTCCATCAGGAAAGCAGTGTTGTGGTAAATCCACCTGTAACAGGTGAGGCTATACCGACATTGCCACTAATGCAAGGCATGGGACCAACGCGTACTGTGCCAACTACTGACACGGTTCAGATGCCTCATCACAGTGGGAAGGTTGTCCACCAACCCAATAGGTATATGTTCGTGGGAGAGTCCTCTGAATTGATCCCGGAAAACGGACTGGATGATACCGATCCCTGGACATATGATGAGGCGGTATCTGATAAAGATGCAGACAAATGGCTGATCGCCATGGATTCAGAAATAGAATCCATTACGGCTATCGATGTATACCAGAAAACTAATTTGCTAGATGGCTGTCGAGCCATAGGGTGCAAATGGGTATACAAAAGAAAGAAATGAGCGAATGGTGAAATTACAGCTTTCAAAGCAAGGCTGGTGGCGAAGGGTTATAGTCAGAAAGAAGGTGTAGACTATGACGAGACCTTCTCACCGGTAGCCATGCTTAAGTCCATTCGTATACTCTTAGCCATAGCAGCACATAAGGACCTAGAAATGTGGCAGATGGATGTCAAAACTGCATTTATGAACGGGTACCTTGAAGAAGGTAGGGACATCTATATGCAACAGCCAGAAGGTTATGTGCAGAAGGGCGAAGAACATTTGGTCTGGAAGCTAAGAAAGTGGTTGTATGGACTTAAACAAGCTTCACGGTCATGGAATCTGCGTTTTGATGAAGTGATTAAATCCTATGGATTTTCACAATGTTCAAACGAGAGTTGCGTGTACCGTCTATGTGCAAGCAGAAGCGTGGTGTTCCTTGCACTTTATGTAGATGATATTCTCCTATTTGGCGACAATGTGGAAGTATTGTCGGGTATAAAGGGGTGGTTATCCGAACAGTTTCATATGAAGGACCTTGGGGAGGAAGGATACATCCTAGGGGTAAAAGTATTACGGAAGCGCAATAAGAGGATGCTGAACTTTTCTCAAGGGTCATATGTGGATACTGTGATTGCCCGTTTCAGCATGCAAACTGCCAAGAAAGGTCTGTTACCCTTCAGACATGGCATATATCTTTCCAAAGATCAGTGTCCGGTGACACAAAGGGAGAAAGATGAAATTAGGAACGTGTCATATGCATCAGCCGTGGGGAGCCTCATGTATGCAATGCTATGTACGATGCCAGATATCTGCTTTGCTGTAGGCATGTTAGCGAGATACCAGTCTAACCCTGGACAGGCGCATTGGACCGCGGTAAAGCACATACTTAAATACTTGAAAAGGACTAGAGACTATTGTCTCGTCTATCAGTGTGAGGAGTTATGCCCTGTGGGTTATACTGATTCGGATTTCCAGGCAGACCGAGATGAAAAGAAGTCCACCTCTGGCTATGTGTTTACATTGGGAGGTGGGGGGCCATATCATGGAGGAGTGCCAAGAAGAAGTGCATTGCTGGCTCCACCATTGAAGCAGAATATGTGGCAGCTTCTGAAGCTTCGAAAGAAGCAGTAAGGTTTCGAAACTTCCTTTTGGAGTTGGACGTGATTCCTAAGCTGCCCAAGACCATCACGGTATATTGTGATAATTCGGGAGCTGTGACTAATTCAAAGGAACCACGAACTCACAGAGCAACAAAACACATTGAAAGGTTGTACCATATTACACGAGAAATCGTAGAAAGGGGTGATGTGCTAGTAGAGAAGATTGATACAAAAGATAATCTAGCGGGATCCATTCACAAAGGCTCTACCTCAGAAGGTCTACGAGATGCATGTACGTAACATTTGGCTGAGGGCAAAGCTAACCACGTTGAATGATTGAAGTAATAGCTAGATTAGTTCAGACGCGTTATACTCTGGAAAGCACCTATATAATGCTCTGAGTATAAGTGGGAGATTGATGGATTTATATACTGAAAGCATTATGATTGGTATATTATGTACAAGGGCGATTGGTTAATATACTGGGAATCATAAATGTTGTATGTTCATCTCCTGTCTAAATTAACAAACATGTGTCGCAAACGCAATTATCCTCTTATCTCATCAATAGGGAGATCATACGGTGTGCAGTAGATCACAGAAGATCGTATGGATCATTTGACCTAGCGAGATATAAACGGTTATCACAGTAGAGACAGTTCCAGGTTAAACTGTCGGTGTAGGTTGCAGCATACACAGTAGTAAGCATCTTATCTTGGATAGCTTGGTATGCTGGTGTGGAGTACACATTCATAAGGACCTAAATCGAGATCGATTCTTTTATCTGACATTAAAAGAATCTAGATCTCTATGGCTTGATGAGATCCTAAGCCTATATGAAGGTACATAAGTATATGCAGATTTTGTATTACTTTGAGTTGCATTGAAAGGCTTTAGTTGAGCTTGTATATCCATATCTTGGGTAATAGCAGTTTGTGTATGATTGTCTGGTACTGGAACTAGGTAACCACATCCAGTATAGGATGGTGACATTCCCTGAGCAGCTCAAAAGGTTAGTTATGCTAAAGTCGTGCAGGCTAATTAAGTTCAAGCATAAGTGAAAATGTTTGAGTGGATTGACTCAGGAATATAAGATGTTAAATAATTAAATAGCTTGTCAGAGCTTAAATTAATTAACGAATATCTGTAACCTTAAATGTGGGGATATACCGAGCCCATGCAACCCGTACCTCAAAACGTGGTAGCAAATAGGTAGGACAATATTGATTCTCTGGTGGAAAGAATCAATATTAATTAATTAATTATATTCTGGGTTGAATATGAGAATAAATTAATTGATAGGCCGCATTTGCCATTTGCATTCTGGTCCCTGGTCTGGCCCATGAAACTCAAGCCCAATAGAAGTCCAGTATTTTCCTATAAATAAGCCTCAGTTCCTCATATCTCAACACACCACAAGATCATAAGTTGCACACAACAAACCAGAATTTGGGAGCTGTGGTGATTGATTGATCTGAGAAACGAGGAGGAAATTCTGCTTCTCAACCGGGCAAGGAATCTGAAAGGAATCTTCACCAGATATTCAGATTGAGTTGGGATACAGATTAGAAGATCAGATCAGGAGGATTATTGTTGTTGTGCCAGTAGATATTATAATTATACGCAAGTGCACGTATGTCTAAACTAGTAATACAG
>JAPKLW010002660.1:31881-72564 GCA_026898455.1 Plectranthus barbatus | reverse complement strand
AAAAACTGACACTCGAAGAAACTTGCCATCTTTTTGGATGCCCTTGTTTTTCCTCGCATTTTCCAGCAATCGCACAAATATATATTCTGCCCAGTTTCCTCCAGGGCAGTCATCAAGAACCATCATCAAGGCATATTTGAGATTTCTTAGCTCAGACAAGGATCCAATGCCACAATAGATCATCCTCAGTGCGATCTCACTGAGTTTCTTGTAGAATGGGTTCAGTTCAGATACCTTGGTGGCAGCTCTGAATTTTTCTTTTATCTCTGGCTTCTTCTACTTCAACCAATGATTCTTCATTTCCTCCTTGTTATCATGGAGATAGCTGGCGATGTGGACTTCTGTCTTGGGTAGATGAAGGTATTGGGCAACGAGATCAGGATCAACCCTTATATCCATCGTTGCAACTTTCGTCTGGAAGAACCGATTATCTTTGTCAATTATTGCATTTTTGTAGAACTCGGCTACGCGATTTGGGTTGAATCTCTGGAGACTTGCAGTCAAGAACTGCGTTAGATTCTCTTTTATGGGTTTCATGGCGAGCTCTGTAGCAATCGCCTCGTTTGACGTGATTGAGGCGAAATTCCTCCAATTCAAGATTTTCTCTTTTACAACTTGCGATGCCCGGAGCTGTTGGTTGGTGAGGCCGTAAGAATCAACAATTTGAAATAAATCATCTTCTGAAGTCTCCTCAGTGACTATGAACGGCTCAGGGTTATCGGAGGTGCTGGTACCTTTGATTTGAGTCTTCTCTTTCGGCATAATTGAGAGATAAAATGTGGATGATTTAGTAGACTTGGATTAGAGACCTTTAGATTTTGGAAGATTGACTTGCAGAGAGTGGGGTGTTCAAGTGAGAATGTTGAAGACTACGACAAAAAGGGTTTAAGAGATTTTGGTGATCAATCATCTAACAAAATCATAGGCTGAGGTTAAAGCCCCTTTTTGCATTGAACGACTAGATAGCGGCTAACGTAGGCGGCTGTTCACATCTTCTAGCACGATGTTCAGGAGCGCATGGGAGGGTCGACGTGGCTCCGAGTAATATGCCGTTGAGTTGTCCGCATTTAATACGACGTTCAGCCGAAGACTTCATCGAATTCAAAAATTCAAGCCTTTGATTAAGACAGTTTTCTCTATCCCATGTCTTCATAGAACTGCTTATGAAAGTTCAGAACTGTCCTTATAATGAAAGAAAAAATTGAGCAATTTTATCTCATAGTTGCCAGTTAGAAATTGTCTTTTCTTTCCATAGATAAAACCGTGACCTTGACAGTTTCTTCGCGCAGTTTCCAATCAATTCTTGAACTCCGTTCTTAGACTTTAATGTGAAGTCTGGGAATCGGTATGATTGTGATTTTGACCCCTTTACTGACTCTGATCTCATAGCTTTCTGATCTAATACCCATATATCCATTCTGTACGGCTCGATGCGGTTGGTGGGCATTGAATGTTGACTCATCGGTTTCTGACTCTGAACTGTGAGGAGTCGTATAATTGATTTGCCACCTTTTCGATTGATGCACAAAATTGCCTATAAATGCCCCTTTTGTGAGGTAGGAAATCCACACGATCCATCATCTTTCAGAAATCCAAAATACATCCAATCTTCCAAAAATATGTCTTCATCGTCTTCTTCTTCTTCTTCTCCTTTTAATCTTTCAAGGGAAATGAGAAAGATCTTCATCCAGAGGAATAAGATTCTGGATGAGAAAAGACTTGGTGCACAGTACTGGAGAATTCCAAAAGTTCACGACAGTGTGATGAAAAACTTGAGGGCACATGATCTTGAGCATTTTGTAACGATAACACCTAACTTCTTCCATGTGGATGTGCTGAAGTTAGTGACTTACAATGCCAATGTCTCCGATGAGGAGATCTACTGCAACATCAATGGGGAGGAATTCTTCAGGTTAGCTGATTATTTTGCAGATGTGTTCGAGCTTCCTCGTAGTGGAATATCGGTTTTGCAGTATCGATGGGAGTAGATGGCACCGGAATGGTCAGCATGGCAGGATTGGAGAGTGTGGGACATTGATTTCCTCCCAACTGTGTCAAGTGGGTTTCTCATGCTGCGCTACAGGGTATCCTACAATGTCATCAACTAGATGGTGGTCTGCAATTCTCCCGATGAAAGTGACTTCATGCCGTATGTCTGGAAGGTAATGTTGGCGTTTGAGGACCAAGTTTTGGTGGACTGGGCAGGATTCATCTTCGATCATCTGCAGAGCGCCCTGCTGAAGCTGCCTGAAGTTACTGTCCCCTATGGCATGCTGCTGAGCTGGCTCCTTGAGAGACAAATCCCATACCTCAAGGAAGGTCCGTCGAATCTTGTTGGATCCGACTACTACCCTACCAAATGGATGCCCACCCCATGACTGCATCCAGAAAAACCTTTATGAACTTTTGTATACCATATTTTTTTATTCTGCTTGTACATGTATCACCTCCCTATTAAACGAATGAAATAGTCGTTTTCCCTTAGACTTTATTATTGAGTAAACAGTTCTACGAATAATGCAACTGACTTAACTGTACACGTTGATAAGCTCGTTTTTCAACTCTCTTATCGCATTGTTTTTCTCTTCTTTCATGAGTTTTTGTTAATTTTATTGAATAAATTGAGCATGAGTGTGTAGTGGATGGTATTATGCTTGTGATGGACGATTATGCAGGAAAAAAATGATGAAAAGTGAAGAATTGATCAAGGAGATGAAGAAATCCGCCAAGGAGAGCATTCTGTTTCGACCGAGTTGGAGATGATCTCGACCGTGGTGGAAAGAAAGCAGCCTGACCGTGGCAGACCATATCCCGGCCGAGGTAGAGGCTCGAGATAAAGCCAAATCGGGCTGAAAAAGAGGTCGAAGCGAGGGGAAGATCTCGGCCATGGTAGCATTGATCCTGGCCGAGACGCGTGATTCTGAAGATTAAATTCGCACGTTTTGAAGATTTAAAGGAAGCAAGATACCATATCAAGATGTGGACAAATTTTGGAGCCAACATAACATCCAAAGCCCTAGCCCTACCGCTATATAAACTCATAATTAGCTCAGAATTGGGGGGGTTCTTTTGGTTGCCTTTAGTTGTTAATTTTTACTTTAATTTTTTGTTTTCACTTTAAGTTTTTGAGAATTCCTCTTTAGTTTTTGTTGAACCTTTACTGTTTTTAATGCAATCTTTAATTTTCCCTGCAATGTTGATTTTCAATATGTTAGGCTAGAACCCTAAACTGGTTCTAGGGTTCTCCATCTGTGATGCATGTTTTGATTCAATAATTCAAACCCTTTAACTGATTTAAATCCTATGTTTTATTTTAAGTCTATTCTCATCGAAGGATCGAGAGATGAAGAATGAGGTAGGTTTCAGTTATTAATCGAAGGACCGAGAGATGAACGTTAGTAATAGGAAGTTAGGATTTAATACTTTTAATTTTCTGTCCGACCAAGAAGAATTCAATTGTAGGATTAATCTGAATTTTTATGAAATTAATTAACTTTGTGTGTTTGAGACCGAGAGGAGATAACCACTAGTTAATAATTTAGGATTTAATTGCCTGACCAAGGAATTGATTCCACCGTATCAGATTTTCCACCAAAATTATCTTTTCTAGGTTTGAATATTTGTTTCTTGCATGTTGATCAGATTGGTAGATTCCCCTTGAATCTGTGCTTTTTAATATTTGAATTTCATCCCTTTAATTACTTGTTTTGAAAAACCCCAAAACCCTGAAATTGATTTGCCCAAACAAAAGTTCTGAAAACCATATTCAGTACATGATTCTCCCTCGTTGCACTATCTCTGTGGGATCGACCAACCCTTGGGTTGTCTATAAATTTATTTTCCCTTTGCTATAATTTGTATGCAGATTTAGCATCAATCAAATTGGCGCCATTGTCGGGGATAGTCAGACGGCGAGTCATTACTGGATTATTTGAAGAACTTCTGGATTGGGTTGTGTTATCTTTTTTTCTGATTTTTTGAGTTTAATGTTGTTTTTCTTTGTTTTTGGATTCTGTTCTCTGTTCTTTCGTGTGCGTGTGTTGTGTTTTTTAGTCTTGTTTGTTTCGGCCGAGGTGAGTCCCACCACGGTCGAGACGAATTCTACATCCCGATCGAGACAACATCTGCCACGGCCGGGACAACCTGATTTTTCCTCGTTCTCTGTGCAGGTGCATGAACACACGGAACAAAGGGAAAACACTCGAGCCCTTCATACCTGAAATTGAAGCACCTTGCAGAAACAACAGAAAGAAAGGGAAGAGATTGAATTTTGAGATGGAAGAAAATTAGGAAGCCCCGCTTCAGAACATGACACCGGAGGAACAGGGACAACTTGTCAATGAGGTGCAGCAATTAAGGGCGCAACTTCTTGCAGCCCAAGCCACACAGGCGGAGCAAGCGGCGAGACTGGCAGAACTGAAAAACAGGCAGATAGTGGTGCCGCAGAGGTCCATCTTGGACTGTTTTCTCCCACAGCAGGAAGAGGCCGGATTCAAAGTGCGGATTGACGCCAATAACTTTGAGCTAAAGACTGGGCTAATCCAGATGGTGCAGCAAAATCAGTTTGGGGGGAGAGCCGTTGAAGATCCATACGCCCACCTCAATCTGTTCATCGAGGTGTGCGACACTGTGAAGCAGAATGGAGTCCCCTAGGACATCATCAGGATGAGGTTATTCGCATTCTCCCTTAGAGACGAGGCAAGGTCTTGGTATGCTGGTTTGGACAAGAGTCAAATTGGGATATGGGAGGAACTTTGAGCAGAATTCCTCACTAACTTCTTCCCACCGAGCCTGCTGCTGAAGAGGAAAGCTGCTATCACTACATTCAAGCAACTCTATGATGAGTCACTACATGAAGCCTGGAAGAGGTACAAGGAGCTCCTGCGACTCTGCCCTGGACATGGAATCGATCTCGAGATGCAGGTTTGCCATATCTACGAGGGTCTGAACCCACACATGAAGGAGATGGTGGATGCATCTGCTGGCGGGATCCTGATGAAGAAGAGTGGTGCAGAGAGTATGAGATTGTTGGCAGACATGGCCTTGAACAGTCACTAGTGGCCAACTGAGAGATAGATGCCAGTCAAAGCAGTGGAGGCAAAGCCAGAATATTATGTGGTTGCGGAGGTGAAGAAGCTCCGAGAAGAAGTTGAGAAGCTGGGGACAGCGAAAGCTGCAGCTTCTACTGAGCCGAGTATTGCAATTGTTCCGGTAGAGGCCGACTACATCAACCGGGGAGCAAGCAGTTCATCTGGAGTTGCGAATTCGGAGGTAAATTACATAGGCGGTGGTTATCACAATAACTACCGAGGTAATCAGGGGTATCACTATAACCATGGGCGATCTCACCCTGGTTTTTCTTATGCTAACCCCACTGCTGCAGAACACCCTCCCCCTGGCTTTGATGTAGGTACATGAGGCAAAATCGTGGAGAAAAAGCAGTTTGTGCTGGAAGAGACACTGGAAAAATTTATAAAGAGCTCAAAAAATAGATTCGGTAAGGTGGAGAATGAAGTGAAAGGGATGGCCAACCTCATGCAACTGATGACAAAACATCTGTAGATGATGGACACCCAATTGAGTCAGATTGCCGCCACATTGGGAAATCAGCCCAAGCCGGGCCAACTTCCGAGCACGACGGAGACAAATCCAGCAAAGGCAAAGTCAGTGAACGCCATCTTGCTGCAATCTGGAAGGAAGTATGAAGGCCCGAGCAAACCAGAAGGAGAATTGGAAGAAGCAGAGGAGGAAATTCTCGCAGGAGACCTCTCTGTTTTGACCGAGATGGAGTCCATCCCGGTCGAGGCAGAGAGGAGCAGGCCGGCCGAGATGGAAGGCAACACAGCCGAGACAGAGCAGGCCAGCCTGGCCAAGAAAAGCCAGACACGACCGGGGCAGAAGCAAAGCAGGACGGTCGAGACAGCCGCATCTCGGTCGAAACAGAAGCCCAGACTAGGCGAGAAAGAAAAAGAGAAGGAGGAAAGAAGAATTGATCCTGTTGCTCCCATGCCTTTCCCGCAGAGATTTGCTAAGAAAAGGAAAGATTCTAAATTCTCTCGTTTAGTTAAAAATCTTAAAAAAGTGAACATTAACATTCCTCTTGTTGAAGCTCTCAGGGAGATACCGGAAGACATGAAGTTCCTCAGAAGACTGATGAGCGAAAAGAAGCAATTCATGGAGAATGAGACAGTGAGGATTCATGAGGAGTGCAGTTTACTGTTGCAGAAGAAGATCCCCATCAAGAGATCGGACCCAGGCTGTTACTTGATACTTATCGAGATTGGAGGAAAGGAATTTCAAAATGTGCTTTGTGACACCGAGGCAAGCATCAACCTGATGCCCTAGTCCATCTACAAGAAGTTGGAGATTGGGGAGATGAGAGCCACCGCGATTACTCTTCAGATCGCGGACCGATCTGTGTCCAAGCCCAAAGGTATCGTTGAGAATGTTCTTATCCGTGTTGGTCACTTGATTTTTCCTGCAGACTTTGTCATACATGAGATGAAGGAAGATGCAAACACTCCCATGATCCTGGGAAGAGAGTTCCTCGACATAGCTGGTGTCCTAATCGACTGCAAGAAGGGAGAGATCACCTTGAAGGGGAATGAAGAATCTATTACTTTCTGTATAGACAAGAAAAAGAGGAAAGGGGACTGCAACCGGATTACTACTGCTGAAGAAGAAGAAGAAGAGGGAGATGAGACTCCGGAGGAAGAAGAGGAAGCACTCCGGTGGGAACGAGGCAACGAGTCAGTGAAACCGGCAATTAAGGTGCCTCCTTCCGAGTATACCACCATCATTTAAAATCGGAAAGTCTTCATGATTGATTCAAGGGGTCGACCAGTCTGGACTCGATCGCCTTGGTTAGCTGAGCTGAGTCGAGCAACGACGGTAAATAAGGCACTGAATGGGAGGTAACCGATTGTATTTTTGTTTTCTTTAAGTAATTTTGATTAATTTCTACTTTGTTGCTTTCGTTATCCTTTGAAAAAAAAGAGAAAATTTTGAAGTCTGTTTCGACCGAGGCTGAGCCTGCCATGGTCGAGACAGAGGTCCGAGACGTGGGATACTTTGGTCGAGAAGGAGGTCGACAAGAAGGCTCCATCCTGGCCCAGCCAGAGCTTGCCACGGCCGAGATGGAGTGCTAACAGCCACACCACACCGGTCAGAGTTGAAGAAAGAAGGATAAAAAGTTGGTGTCTGAGGCCAACAAGTGAGGTGCAGTTTCAATCTCTGGATCTGATCTCCAAACTTATTCTCTCTGCTTTTCGAATAAGTTTGGGGGGATGAAGATTTAAGGGTTTTGAAACATATTATCTATCTTTTACTTGCTTTATTTTAAATTTCTGCATGGGAAAATTTTTGAATAAAACGCGAGATTGTGGGAACTTGAGCATGATAACCCTAACAAGAATGCGAGATTAGAATTGATTGACTTTAGTTTGCGTTGATTGTGATAGTAGTCGAGTATGCCCATGAATGTGAATACCGCATGATTACTTGTTTTGATACTTGCATTAGCATGATAGATAGATGATGATTTGATGTTTACTGTGGAAGAAATATTGTCCTAAGTGTGAGTTTTTGAGTCTCAATTTTGATTGTGAGTGTGTCTGCAATTTTTGAGTTTGTCTAGAACTTGCTCTGTTTCTTTTTCAAGATTGCTAGTATGCACAGGTTTAGGAAGTGATTTTAGGCCATCTTTATTTAGCCTATTTTCCCATACACTATCCTAATTAAATGTTATCCCTAGTCAGCCCTTTTGAGCCTATGGTATTTTCTTTCTTTGTCTATGAGTTGGAAATAAATAGAGGAATCAACTCTTGTCTATGAGAGTGGGTTGAGATTTGTTTGAGAAAGGATAAGAAATTATTAAAAGGGTAAAAACAAAAGATAAGGTTGGGCTCTAGAAAAAAAAAAGAAAATAAATAGTTGTTGTGTTTAATCCTTATAAGCTCAAATGTATAATCAAAATTGTTTAGAGCGTAAAAGGATATGTGTGAAAAAAAAGAGAGAAAAATAAATTAAAGAGCCTTGGTTTGTACTGAATAGTATAGGAGATGAGTGATATCAATAGATAGTGGTTTTGATTTGTTGAGAGTGATCAACTCAATGTATTTTTAGTCACTTGGCCATATATTTCCCTACCCTTCACAAAAGCCTACTTTACAACCTTGAATAAAGTCCTTTCTGATCTTAGATTTGTGTGCACATATTTGTAGTGGAGATTTAGAATATTTGCAAGCCTATGGTAGAACTTGATTTGTATGACTTGTGTGTGATCTCATAATTATCCTAAACACTTGAGTGAATGAGCGAAACACTTCCAGAGTGTTGATGTCTTGTAGATTTTCGAGTTTGAAAGTGATGAATCTTGTGAGGCATTGTGCTACTCTTCTGCTTGAGGACAATCAAGTGTTTAAGTTTGGGGGGGGTTTGATAAGCTTGTTTTTCTACTCTCTTATCGCATTGTTTTTCTCTTCTTTCATGAGTTTTTGTTAATTTTATTGAATAAATTGAGCTTGAGTGTGTAGTGGATGGTATTATGCTTGTGAAGGACGATTATGCAGGAAAAAAGTGATGAAAAGTGAAGAATTGATTAAGGAGATGAAGAAATCCACCAAGGAGAGCATTCTGTTTCGACCGAGTTGGAGATGATCTCGACCGTGGTGGAAAGAAAGCAACCCGGCCGTGGCAGAACATTTCCCGGCCGAGGTAGAGGCTCGAGAATAAGCCAAATTGGGCTGAAAAAGAGGTCGAAGCGAGGTGAAGATCTCGGCCGTGGCAGCATTGATCCTGGCCGAGACGCGTGATTCTGAAGATTAAATTCGCACGTTTTGAAGATTTAAAGGAAGCAAGATACCATATCAAGATGTGGGCGAATTTTGGAGCCAACATACCATCCAAAGCCCTAGCGCTACCACTATATAAACTCATAATTAGCTCAAAATTGGGGGGTTCTTTTGGTTGCCTTCAGTTGTTAATTTTTACTTTAATTTTCTGTTTTCACTTTAAGTTTTTGAGAATTCCTCTTTAGTTTTTGTTGAACCTTTATTTTTCTTAATGCAATCTTTAATTTTCCCTGCAATGTTTATTTTCAATATGTTAGGCTAGAACCCTAAACAGGTTCTAGGGTTCTCCATCTGTGATGCATTTTTTGATTCAATAATTCAAACCCTTTAATTGGTTTAAATCCTATGTTTTATTTTAAGTCTATTCTCATCGAAGGATCGATAGATGAAGATTGAGGTATGTTTCAGTTATTAATCGAAGGACCGAGAGGTGAAGGTTAGTAATAGGAAGTTAGGATTTAATACTTTTGATTTTTAGTCCGACCAAGAAGAATTCAATTGTAGGATTAATCTGAATTTTTATGAAATTAATTAACTTTGTGTGTTTGAGACCGAGAGGAGATAACCACTAGTTAATCATTTAGGATTTAATTGCCCGACCAAGGAATTGATTCCACCTTATCAGATTTTCCACCAAAAATATCTTTTCTGGGTTTGAATATTTGTTTCTTGCATGTTGATCAGATTGGTAGATTCCCCTAGAATCTATGCTTTTTAATATTTAAATTTCATCCCTTTAATTACTTGTTTTGAAAAACCCCAAAACCCTAAAACTGATTTGCCCTATCAAAAGTTTTGAAAATCATATTCAGTACATGATTCTCCCTCGTTGCACTATCTCTGTGGGATCAACCAACCTTTGGGCTGTCTATAAATTTATTTGCCCCTTGCTATAATTTGTATGCAGATTTAGCATCGATCACACATCATACAGTTTAACATGGCGCAGTTTTGTGAACTCTCAGTTTCTGAACTCCCTCATTAGGAATTGAAGTGAGATCTGGGAGATCGTAACCGTACATCCATGGCTTGACTAATCACTGAGTCTACACCCTTAGCCAACTGTCTTTTTGCCTTCATGTCCATTCAGGAGTGATGCAACGCAGTAGTTGGCATTTAATTCTGACTCATCGGCTTTTGGCTCTAAGCTGCGAGGAGTCGCGTCCTTCATTAAATTAATTTGTCACCTGTTCGATCGCTGCACAGAAATCTCCTATAAATACCTTTTTCACGAAGCAATATATGTCACCTCATATCAACATTTTCTTCTTTGCTCCATGCATTATCTTTGAAGAAACATTGTGATAGAATTTTCTAGGATCTCCATCCAAAGGAACAAAATTCTAGATTTATGTGGGTTCTATCGACAAAACTGGAGAACTTCTGTCGTCTTTGATGAGGTGATGGAAAAACTGCAGGCCAACGGGCTTGAATCCTTTGTGATCAAAGAGCCCCATTCCTTCCACATAGATTTATTAAAGGTGCTTGCCTACAATTCCACTGTCATAGAGAAAGAGATCTACTTCAATCTTAATGGGGAGGATTTCTTTCTGTCTGCTGACTATCTTGCTGTTGAATTCCGGCTTAGACGCAACGGCATCCCGATCATGGACTATTTCAAGAATGACACGGTGCCTGAGTGGTTGGCGTGGCAGCAGTGGAGAGTAGCAGAGATCGGGTTCCATCCAAATGTGACTAACGAGTTCCTCAAGTCGCGCTATAGAGCGACTTTTGACATTATTAACCAGATGGTGGTTTGCAACACCCTTCTGGATAAAGACTTTTCGCCGCTAGTCTGGAAAGAAATGATAGCATTTGAGGACCAGGCTGAAGTAGACTGGGCAACTTTCATCTTTGACCGCCTGATGATGGCCTTTCGGAATTTGCTTGAGGTCACCGTCCCATACGGCATGTACCTAAGCTGGCTTATTGAGAAGAGGGTCTCCCTCTTTACTGAAGTTAGGCCGAACCTGGTTGCCATCGACTACTACCCAACAAGATGTATGTCCACCCTAGGGATGTCAATAAAGCTCGAAACCGATGGGTCGGCCCGAAACCGGTGGGCTAAAATGCGGGTTAGGGTAAAAAATTTTCAACCCGAAATTATTTTTAACCGGACGGGTTGAACCCGATGGGTTGGCGGCCCGAACGGGTTGAGCCCGGTGGGTTGCGGGTCGGCCCGTAGGTCCAGCTATATTTAATAATATATATATATAATATTTTATTATTCATTATTTCTAATATTATTTATATCCTACTATACTCATTAATTCTCGACCTAATTTTCTGTCACACGAAATCTCATCTATCTCTCCCAGTGACGTAGTCCGTTACCCTCAAATCGAAAAATCCCCCCTTTCTTCCTCTTTCCCTGTCTTCCACTCGTCGCTCTCCTAATTAGCATACCGACTCATTTATTCTTTTCAAGCACTTTTAGCCTCTCGTTGTTATACTCACCCAAGTGAAAGCTACATTTAATTTCATAATCCCTATTTTATCATATTATATGTTGAAGAATGACTTCTATTACTTAAATTAGGTTATATATAAGAATTGATTTTTTTTTTCAAACTATGATTGAACAATCTTTTATCCACTTATCATTATTTTTTTGCGAAGATATTGTTGTTTAATGTCTTTTATTTATGTTGGTTCATTATTTTTTATTTTGTTTTAGGGGTTGTTAAAATATTTTAAGAAAATCTTTACAAAAATAAACTCGTAAATCTTGTCAACCCGACGGGTCAGCTCGAAAACCGGTGGGTTAGGGTTAGGTTCAAGAATTTTTAGCCCGATAAAAATCCAACCCGATTCTACCCGGACCGAATAGCCCGCAACCCGATAGGATTAGCCCGAAACCCGATGGGTCAGCCCGATTGACATGACTCCACCCGCTTGCAGTAAATGTAGATTCATTTAGTTTTGCTTGGACATTGTATCATCCTCATTTTCTGATGAATGAAAATAGTTCTCCTTTTTTTCTTTTACTGATGAGCAAACTGTCTTTGTAATAAACTACATTTGACTTAATTAATAAGCCAAACAGTTTTGCACGCTCAGTTTAATAGAATTGCACGGATTAGCAGTCATCTGTTTCTCTTGAGATTTCATCAAACTCTAGAAGACCTAGTTTGATGCATAGCTCCTTGAATCGAGCCTCAGGTAGCGATTTGGTGAAGATGTCCGCTAACTGGTCCTCCATTCTAATATATTCCACCAAGATATCCTCCTTCTCAACATGATCTCGAATGAAATGATGACGAATATCAATGTGCTTCATCCTGGAGTGTAGAACTGGATTCTTCGAAATACAAATTGCACAGTTATTGTCGCAGTAAATAGGGACACATCCAGTTTCTATTCCATAATCCTTAAGCTGCTGCTTTATCCAAAGCACTTGAACACAAGAGCTGGCTGCAGCTACATATTCAGCCTCTGTAGTTGACGTAGCCACCGAATCTTGCTTCTTGTTGAACGAGCTAATCAGTTTATGACCTAAAAACTGACATGTTCCACTTGTGCTCTTTCCATCAATTCTGCAGCCTCCAAAATCTGAATCAGAGAATCCATTCAGCATGATTCCATCAGTTTTGGGATACTAGATACCTAAAGACTCAGTCTTCTTAAGATATCTCACAATCCTCTTAGCTGATTCCATGTGGGAATTCTTAGGACTCGCTTGGAATCTTGCACACACTCCCACAACATAAGATATATCGGATCTACTGGTAGTTAGATATAGTAGAGACCCAATTATTCCTATATAAACAGTCGCATCGATAGGTTCTCCTTCTTCATTAAGAGTGATCTGAGAACTGGTGCTCATATAAATCCTTAGAGACTTCGTCTTCTCTGGACAAAATTTGTTGATTAAGTCTTGAGTATACTTCTTCTAACTTATGAAAATCCCTTCGTCAGACCGATTAACTTGCAAACCAAGAAAATATGTCATCTTGCCCATCATACTCATTTGAAATTTATTCTGCGTCAATTGGGCAAAATTCTCACATAGCTTTGTGTTTTTGCTGCCGAAGATGATGAACAAGATTTGAAAAAGCAGGATAGCCTCTCCATCCTTTATCTTGAACAAGGTTCGGTCGATTGCACCCTTTTCAAATCCAATCTTGAGCAGAAACTGAAAGAGAGTTTCATACCATGCTCTAGGTGCTTACTTCAAACCATACAAAGCTTTCCTTAGCTTGTAGACTTGCTTTCCTTGCTCAAAACCTGGGGGCTATTCGACGTAGACCTCTACCTTTAATTCGCCATTAAGGAAGGTACTCTTCACATCCATTTGAAGAACTGTGAAGTTGTTATAAGCTGCGTATGCCAAGAATAGATGAATAGCCTCCAGTCTGGCAACTGGTGCGAATGTCTCATCGAAGTCTATCCCTTTGCATTGTGCGTACCCCTTAGCAACCAATCTTGCTTTGTTTCGAGCGATGTTACCGGTCTCATCTATTTTATTCTCGAAGACCCACTTGGTACCAATCAGGGACTGATGTGTCGGTCAATCCACTAGATACCATACATTGTTGCGAGTGAGCTCTCCTAGTTCTTCTTGCATCGCATTAATCTAATTCCATTGATTGAAGAGCTTCAGCAATCTTCACAGGTTCGATCTGAGATATGAAGCAAGACATCAATGCAGTGCCTTGTCTGGTTCAAACAGGATTTCCAATATCATCCAGGATGGTTTCAATGGGATGATCTCTTAGCCAACTAGGCTTCTTCACAAGCACGGCTTTAGCGGGAGCAGCTGGAGTCTCAGAAACTGCTGGAGGTTCCTGATGAGATGGTTCACCTCTAAGTTCTGGAACTATTTCACCTCCTTGTTCTGGAACTGTTTCACCTCCTTGTTCTGGAACTACATTCTGAGTAGCAACTGGATTCTGAACTGCAGTTGACTCGACAGTTGGAACTGCTTCCTCAGCGGCCTCAAGGTTGACTTCCTTGGTATCAGGTTGCTCCGCTTCCAAAACCGTTATATTAGTGTCAGGGGGCTTCTATTCACTTTGATCTTAGATGTTAATGAATTGTTAGGTGTTGATGTAGAAATCCCACCTTAAATTGATGTTTTGATGTGTCAAAAACTATATACCAAAATCTAGGTCTTAGAGTTATTACCTCATGTAATCCTTGTATAGGATGATCAAGTTGTAATAGTCTAGGGAAGAGATTTGTCAAAACTGTAGAATAGTTTTGAAGAAGACGCCATTCTGACAAGATAACTGTCAAACATAAAGGACGAAGAGCAGCAGAGCAGAGCAAAGGGTACGAGAAACTGCGCAAAAAGTTTTTCCTGTCGAAGCTTGGATATTAAAGAAAACTGTAGATTCAGTGCTTACAAAGAAACTATCGAGAGGCGCTCACATTTTTAGACCAGGACAGTTTCACGTCAAGGAATGCGTACATAGCAAGATGCCGATCAGTCGCAGAAGAACTCTAAGGAAGTCAATGATAAAAGACAGTCAGACACTCAGTTGTGACTGGCGTACAACGTTGTTCGGCATTTGACACATCAAGTACAAACTTCCCCGCAAATCAGGACAATGTTGCAGAAAAAACAGAGATTCAGGTGACCTTTTCAGAAAAGGATGTACTATGATTGGACATCCTTCAAAATGTCTCTACCGGCTATTTTCTGGTTTTCAACCTATAAATAGCAGGAACAACAGAGACATAAAAACTTTTGCACCTCTAAAAACTTCGTATATTTGAATCTCCGACACATTTATACTTGCCTCTCTACTGAAGTTAAAGCTCAAGTATTAAACGCTCTCAAGAGAGAAGGCATTAATACCGTGGTTCATTTATTGAACACGAAGCATTCATTGCTAAGAGAATCTTTAGAGATTCACCGTGTGACCTTAAGTACACGAGGATTAAGTCTGCTGATCTAATCTACTGACTTGGTGTTCTTACTTTCAGAGTAAGAACACAACAGCCTTGTCTTGCAAAGGAAGAGCAGGTTATTACGGGCAACTGCCAACTGGTGTACGTTTCGAGAAGAATTTAACCATCCATTCTACCATAGAAGGAAAAGGGAGGTTTGTCCTTGGTCCAACTTCGACGACTGCCAGTTCACTGAGAAGACGTAGAGCCTTCGACGAACTTAAGAAGGAGTGAAGTACAACCACCTGGGCGAGTGATCAATTGTGCTGTGGATGGAGGTCTCTACAGCAATTGGCTATAGATCGTGAGGACTGTATCTTCATAACTTAGTGAATTTCTGGATCTGATATCCGAAGAGTGGACATAGGACTTAAAGCTCCGAACCACTATAAATATCATGTGTCGTTTATAGCTTTACTTACTTTATGCATTTAACAGTTTTCATCTTATATCTTGAAACTTTGAACACTTACCTTGAAAGTGTTGAAGTGTATAAGTGTTAATTCTCTAACTGTAAACTGTTAATCTAAAATGTTGTATAACATAAACTGTGTTTCTAAAACTGCCACATAAAAACTGTGTTGATAAGAAACTGAACTGCCCGCGAATTAGAGTCTATTTAACTGTTTTAATACTTCTGCTGCACATTATACGTACTTTGATATGAGACCAAGAAGTGGTATCATCGCAGGTCGATCTTTCTAGACTGTCATGTTTTGAGTCGTTTAAGACCGGATCCATACTTCCTTACACTCTAAATGTTTGTCTAGTGTGATTAGCGAGCAAATTATCTTAAGAGAATGATGAGTTATCCTAGCCTTCCCATGTACAATCCAGAGAAGTTTGAAGTATGGAAGAAGCAGTGTCTCATTCAACTAAAAGCTTAACATCCAGAGATGGATGAAGTTCTGAAGAATGGACCTCTAAAGATTCAGATGCCTAAAGTTCACCTTGCGGCAGGAGAAGATCCAGGCGGTGTCGAGATGATAGACAAGCTAATGGAGGACTGGACATTTGAGAACAAGAAGCGTCATCAGGTTGATTTCATCGCACAGGAAATGATCATACAATCCCTCCCAGATTCCCTCCAGGACGCAACAGTAGAGAACAGCACGCCCAAGGAACTTTGGGATTGGATCAATGACCTCACTAAAGAAATAGAAGCAATGAAGCGCAACAAGAAGCAGGTCATCGTGGAGAAATATGAATCCTTCCAGATGCTACCTGGCGAGACAATCAAATTGATGGAAGTAAGGTTTAATGCCATTATCAGTAAAATGAAGAACCTCAGAAGAGAAGTAAAAGTGGCAGATATCAATGCCAAAATTCTTTCAAGACTGCCGAAGGAATATTGGTTTGTTAAAACCACCAGTTTGAAGACCATGGATCTCTCCAAAATAACAACCAAAGAACTGTTCGCCGAACTTCAAGCCCATGAATGGGACATCCAGGTGGTGAATAGAAATGAAACTGTTCGAACCCCAAATTTAACAACTGATGGTGATGCAATATTCTTTGTGAAGGAGACTTCTAAAGGCGTTCAAAAAGGCCAGTTTACTTCAAAAAAACTGCCTACCAATCCTCACCACCGAAGGACACCTCCAACACAGTTCAGAAGAAGGAAACTGAACTGTTCGTTCCCAAATTGGAAGAACAACTGAGGAACCTGACCATGCTTCTCGAAAAGGCAAAAGGAAAGGAAAAGGAAGCACAATCCAGTGAGCAAAGGTTCACGAAGAGAGAGCCACGCACATGTTATGAGTGCAACTCTCCACATCATCTGAAGTATGAATGTCCTTTAGTCTCTCAGGAGGAGAGAGACAGATTGAAGAAGGTGTTTGAAAAGAGAGCATCCAAAGCTGTTGCCCAAGCAATGCTCACAAGAACCGAAGTGCCAGACGTTCCGGACCATGGTGATGGATACTATACGTCTAAGGATGAAAGATATGAGGAAGCATTCCTTGCCTTCATGGCAATGATTGATGGGGACGTTACCGATGATGAAGAAGGAAGCGCTTCAAACTGCGAAATTATGGTAACAACTAATCTGCCTTCATGTAGTACATCTATCTGTTTTAATGATAACTCTGAACCATGTCATTCAAGCTCAGAAGACATCACTTTTAAGAATATTATCAAAGAATTTGAAAAATTCCACGAAATTGAAGATAAAGTTATTAGTGAAAATGCCTCACTGAAATTACAAATTTCAGTTTTGACCAATGAAGTCGAAAGAAAGAGGTCACTCAGTGAGGAGCTGAATTACTTAAGAGAAGAACATGTTAAACATTTTAAAGATTTTGAAAATGTCTCTAAATAGCGTGATTCTCTAAAGAAACTTGAACCTGTTAAGTGTGATTGTTCTTTTAAGAAGTGTTCAAGACAATTAAACGAGATCTTGAGTGTTCAAAGACCACCATCCGGTAAATTCGGACTTGGGTTTATGGAATGTCATAATGAAAAGGAAGTCTTGAGCAATCATGCATCCATTTCAGGAACTGAGAAAACTCACTTAGGCTTTGTCAAAGCAAAATCCAGTTCAGGCACTTTGTTGGAAAAGGGTAAGGTCAATTCCAAGAAACATGTCGATCAAAATGTCAAGACCAAATGCTGGTCAAAAATTGACTCGAAACTGGCAGCTCAGCAGAGTGCTAACACAGTTCGAAAACTGCATAAGCAAACTATCGAGAAGAAAACTGACCTCCCTTCTAAACTGGATAAGCTTAATGTTCCTTATGCAAGGAATCCAGTTTTACCAACAAGAACGACTAAGAAATATGTAAATGTTGCAAGGTAGTCTGTTCGACAACCGGATAGAAATTTGAGAAGCTATAATAGACCACAGTTCTATTATAACAGTCATCCGAATAGGGGGAACACCTATTCAAGTCCTGAGTCGAGACAGCTCTACTCTCAAAAGACTGTGATGGCTACACACTCGAGAACAGTTTCTCAAGACTCCTTCCAGAATAGTTGTTTCAAGAAGAGTTCACACACCACCGTCTTACATAACATGCATTCACACAACACACACTTTCCCAGAAGAAAAGGTAGATCAATCACAGAAAAGTGATTTAGTTTCACGAACTGAAAGAGTGAAACAAGTGTGGATACCAAAAGGTTGGATCCACAGGACTGACCTTGTAGGACCCGAAAGGATGCGGGGACCTAAATATATTTTCTGTGTTGCAGGGACCGAGTTCTCAAAATAAGACAAAAACATGGATACTAGAAAATGGATGCTCGACTCACATGACAGGAGAAAAAGATCTAATCAAGAACCTTAAAATGTATGAAGGAGCATCAATCAATTTCGGGAACAAGGCCACGAGACAAGTGATTGGGAAAGGATGCGTGGAGCACAACGGAATCATCATTCAGAACGTATCATTGGTCACCAATCGGAAGCACAATATTCTTAGTATAAGCCAACTGAGTAAGAATGGCTATATTGTCAGATTTGAAGAATTAGAATACCATGTAATAGACAAAGTGACGTACAAGACTGTAATCAAAGGAATCAGAAGAGGAGATCCATACATTGTAGATTGGTCCAGTGGAGAAAGAGGGACATACCTCATAGTACTCAGTTCCTCAGAAGGAATAAACTGGCTGTGGCACAAGAGACTTAGCCATCTGAACTTCAACTCGATCTGACATCTGGCAAAGCATAATCTAGTTGAATGACTGCCACAGAAGAAGTTCCAGAAAGAAGGAGTATGTAAATCATACCACCTCAGAAAAAAGAGGAAAGCCTCCTTCAAAAACAGACCAGTTACAACAAACACTTAGAGGACCTTGGAACCGCTCCACATGGATCTCTTTGGTCCAGTTACCACACCCATAATTGGAAAAATAAGATATACATTGGTGGTTGTTGATGATTACTCAAGATACACGTGGGTGGTGCTGCTCAAATCCAAGGATGAAGTCAAAGTTCAGCTACCGGAACTGATCACACGCCTTCAGAATGACAAAGGAGTGAAAGTCAAAATGATAAGATCAGACAATGGAACAAAACTTTGCAATGGACCTCTTATGGACTTCTGTGCTGAAATTGGAATTGGACATGAGAAGTCTGCTCCTAGAACTCCTCAACAAAATGGTCTTGCTGAGCGAAGAAACAGAACACTCAAAGAAGCAGTGAGAACCATGATGGCCGATACCGACCTTGGAAAAGGATTTTGGAGAGAGGCCTTGATGACAACCTGCTACACACAGAATAGAAGTGCATTCAACACGTGGCTGCACAAGACCCCCTACAAGATCTACAATGGTCGTAAGCCTTCTATAGCTCATCTTCGTGCTTTCGGTTCACCATGTTATATTCACAATAATTGGAAGTTTAAGTTGAATACCTTCAGCCCTAAACCTGATGAAGGTGTGTTCATTGGGTATGGAATATAGGGTATTCAACAAGACAACCCAGCTTGTGGAAATAACATGTCATGTCGTTTTTTATGAAGCTACCTTAGTGCGCAGGACACTTCAAGAACTGAGTCTAGGGAATCATGAGATCAAGGATATCAATGAGGAACGTAAGAGTGATCTTGATCATAATCAAACAGTTCCTCTGATTAGATCTATGAACGATATACCTAAGACTCCAGTTGCCTCGGCTGAACCCCAAGCAGCCGATAGGGCCAATGATGCAAATGTCATCGTTGAGGCCTTAAAGACCATAAACATTGAAGATTCAAGTGAAAAGAAGCCCCCTGAAGCACATAAAGTGGTCTTGGAAGCAGAGCAAGCTGATACTAAGGAAGTCAACCTTGAGGATGCTAAGGAAGTAGAACCAGCTGGCGAGCCGACTGCTATTTAGAATCCAGATGCTGATCAGAATGTAGTTCCAGAACTAGGAGATGAAGGAGTTTTTGAAGAAGAAGAAGAAGAAACAGTTCCAGAATCTAGCATTGAATCATCTCAAGAGGAACATCCTGAAACTTCTGAGAACCCAACTGCTCGTGGTGAAACTGTACCTGTGAAGAAGCCTAGTTGGCTAAGAGATCATCCCAAATAAGCCATGCTCGCTGATATTGGAAATCCTGTTCGAACCAGACAAGGCACAACACTGATGTCTTGCTTCTTATCTCAGATCGAACCAGTAAAGATTACAGATGCTCTTCAATTAACAGACAGGATAAATGCGATGCAGGAAGAACTAAATGAGTTCACTCGCAACAATGTGTGGTATCTGGTGGATCGACCTACGCATCAGTCTGTGATTGGTACCAAGTGGGTCTTCAAGAAAAAGAGAGATGAGACCAGTACCATTGTTCAAAATAAGGCAAGACTGGTTGCAAAAGGATACACACAATGTAAAAGGGATAGACTTCGATGGGACATTTGCGCCAGTCGCCAGACTCGAAGCTATTCGACTATTCCTAGCGTATGCAGCCTACCACAACTTCACAATTCTTTGGATGGATGTGAAGAGTGCGTTCCTCAACGTAGAATTAAAGGAAGAAGTCTACGTCGAACAACCCCCAAGTTTCGAGCAAGGAAATCAAGTGTACAAGCTGAGAAAAGCTTTATATGGATTAAAGCAAGCACTTAGAGCATGGTATGAAACTCTCTCATAGTTTCTGCTCAAAAGTGGATTTGAGAAGGGTTCTATAGATCGAACACTATTCAAAATAAAGAAATAAAAGATGGAGAGGACATACTACTTGTTCAGATCTATGTAGACGACATCATCTTCGGAAGCAAAAATACCAAGTTATGTGAGAAGTTTGCCCAGCTGATGCAGAATAAATTTCAGATGAGTATGATTGGCAAGATGACCTACTTTCTTGGCTTACAACTTGATCAATTTGACGAAGGGATCTTTATAAGTCAGAAGAAGTACACTCAAGACCATATCAACAAATTTTGTCTAGAGAAGACAAAGTCACTAAGGATTCCCATGAGCACCAGTTATCAGATCACGCTCGATAAGAAGGAGAACTTATCAATCCAACAGTCTATAGAGGAATAATTGGGTCTCTATTGTATCTAACTGCCAACCGACCTGATATATCTTATGTCGTAGGTGTATGTGCAAGATTTCAGGCCAATCGTAAGAAGTCACACATGGAAGCAGCAAAGAGAGTTGTAAGATACCTCAAGAGTACAGAGTCTCTAGGTATCTGGTATCCCAAAACTGATGGAATCATACTAAATGGATTCTCCAATTTAGATTTTGGAGGCACAAAATTGACAAAAAGAGCACAAGTGGAACCTGTCAGTTTTTAGGACATAAACTGATCAGCTGGTTCAGCAAGAAACAACATTCCATGGCTACATCGACCGAAGAGGCAGAGTATGTAGCTGTTGTGCTATAGTACTTTGGATAAAACAACAGCTTAAGGATTATGGAATAGATACAAGATGTGTTCCTATCTACTACGATAGCAACATCGCTATTTCAATCTTAAAGAATCCAGTTCTACATTCTATGATGAAGCACATTGATATTCGTCATCATTTCATCCGAGATCACATTGAGAAGGAGGATGTCTCGGTGGAATATATTAGAACTGAAGACCAGCTAGCGGATATACTCACCAAACCGCTACCTGAGGCTCATTTCAAAGAGCTATGCATCAAACTAGGTCTTCTAGAGTTTGATGGAATCTCAAGAGAATGAGATGATAATTTATTGTTACAAGCTATCAAATTGTACATTTTAGAGACAGTGATTAAATCAGTTACAGTTTGTTAATGATTGTAGTTTGTTGAAGACACAGGGAAAATAGATACTTCATTCATTAAAGATGGATACAAGGAGATAAGTCATCCTAACATTCTGACAACATATACAAAAGAAACTATTACATTAAGTACCGTCTATCAAGGGATAAGTGCCCAGTTGATCGGACGAGAAGGGTAGTAATCAGTTCCAACTAGACTTGAAGGACCATCCTTAAGATAAGGAATAGTCTTCTCCAGCAGCCAGCTCAACTGCATGCCATAAGGAACAGTGGCACCTAGCAGATTTTGAAGGGCCATCTTCAGGCGATCAAAGATGAACCCTGCCCAATCAACCTCTCATTGCTGTTCAAACACCATCATTGCTTTCCAGACAGGTGGCGTGAAGTTAGTCTCTTGGGGAGGATTGCAGACAACCATTTGGTTAACTATATCGAAGGACAACTTGTAGTTAGGCCTGAGGTATTCACTTGGAGCAGTCGGATGGAAACAGATGTTTCCTTCTCTCCATTCAGGCCATATGGACCACTCTGGTTCTGTCACTTTGTTTCGATAAGACATGACAGGTGTTCTTCTGCCATGATAAAGAAGCCCAAATTTTGCTGCAAATTAGTCTACAGACCAGCGGAACTCTCTCCCGTTGAGATTAGAGAAAATCTCATCCTCAGTAACTGTGGAGTAATATGCAAACATCCTGAACAACTCTTCGTGGAAGCAATGGGGCTCGATGGTTACAAATCTGGCCAACCCACTGGCTCTCAGAAGACCCATCATCCATTGATCTATACACGGAGCTCTCCAATGATGTGCTTTAATTCCTATTCTATCAAGGATTTTGTTTCTTCGAATGGAGATCTTCCCAATCTCTTCCACGACATTTGGTATCATGTAAGCTGATGGAGAAGGAGGAGGAGGAGAAGGAGAAGGAGAAGTCATATCTTCCTTGAAGAGATTTCTAATCTACGCTCAGTGAAAGGATATTAGATGGGTATGCTGATGAAGATTATTTATGACCGACTTTTTTGGAAATATTCGAGGAGTATATCAAACATCTTAAGGATACAACTTATCATGACACGAAATCCAAAGTCGATAGGAAATTATTCAATGCCCTACAACTACGGATAGCCACCCACGACGGAATGTGTGGCAAATAGGTCTGAAATCTACTAAAGTCTAAAGGATCAGAGTCTGCAAGAGACAAACCATAGGGATACGGACTTCAGACTTTACATCATTTCCTAGGACAAAATTCCCAATTGAAGCAAGTTACTCCAAGGATCAGTAGCAACTGTGATGTCCAAGGAATAAGTACAAGTACGCTCCAGACGGTTTCTCTTATAATAGAAACTATGACTCCTATTATTTGAAAAACGAAGGGTGATTTCATTAGCTGATGTGAAGTACACAATACATTGTTTGATTTGTTACAAAGAAAAAGGGGATAGTTCACCCCAAGCCTACAAAATTTTAAAAAAACTACAATGGAAATGATTTAACGGAAGGTAGAGGAGATCAGCCGATAGGAAAACGCCGTGGCGGATAGAAATTTGAATCCAGGATGTTGGACCAGCCACCACGAGTGTAATCTGGAAATTGATGCTCAATAAGCTAACTCAGGTGCATTCCATATGGAACAGAGAGAGCAAGAAGATTCTCGAGTGCATATCTCACTTGATCAAAGACGAAAGAAGCCCAGTCAACCTCAACTTCGACGTCAAAGGCCATCATCACTTTCCACACTGGCGGGGAGAAGTTCTGTAACCCGTGAAGGATTTCCAACAATTATCTGATTAATAATATCAAATATTACTCGATATCTAGGCGATAGGTGCTTTGAAGAAACTGTTGGATGGAAGTCCACAAGAGTCTCTCTCCAACTCTGTCTTGCGTACCACTCTGGCACTGTCTCTTCTTTCCGATAGTCCATCAAAGGCCTCATACCATAAGGCAGCCCAAAACTAAGAGAGAAGAACTCCGAATACCAGCATATCTCCTGTTCATGAACTTTGGAGTGAATCTCATGACCCTCTGCCACATAGCAATGGTCAGCAATAACCTTTAGCACATTGTCATGAAATTTGTAAGGTTGTCGAGTGATAAGTTCGTTATTTCGCCAACTTATCAATTAGTTTCTAGCTCGTTTAATGTTCTAATCGCGTGATTTTCATATTTATTCATGCATCGTAGTGTTTTAGCATAGAAGTGGTGTTTGATGGTGTATTTTTGCACGAAAAAGGGGATGAATTCAAAGGAAGGAAAAGATTGAAGTTTTTGGCTCTGTATCGACCGACACAAGGCTTATGTCGGTCGACACGAGCAGTCGACGTGGATGCCTACAGCGACTTAGGAAGGGTCGATGCGGGAGCTCCACGTCGACCGACGCGAACCCTGTGTCGATCGGCGTGGATGGTCGAGGCAAAGCATGTCGAGATGGAGCGCGCATCGACTGACGTGGCTTCTATCTCGGTCGACGTGGATGTGTTTTTAGCGAGAATTTGATATTTTTGGCTATTTCGTCTCCAGTTTAATTGCATACCTTGTGGGATAATTTGTACACCTATATAAACACTTTAGTTCGAGTTTTTAGGGTTAGACACCTTATTTTCAGAGCTGAATATTGTTTCAAGGCAAAATTTGGAGTTTGAATTATTGTTGGAGTTTGAAGACAATTGATGATTTTACTTTGTTCATCTGAGACTCTGATTTGATCAATGCAAGTTTATTCCAGGTTTTATCTTTTCGTGATGATGTTTATTGTGATTATGATGAACTTAATTCTTAATAAGATTCTAGGATTAAAAAATCTATCTTAACTGCATGTTCACAATTAATTGAATCGAATGCCTTTCCTTATTAGATTTGTGAAATTCTGTGCTTTGATTTAAACCTCAATTTGTTGGCCACTTATTTAGGTTATTAGTTAATTAATTTGAGACTCAAAAGGTGATAATTAATTAACAGGAAAAGGATTTCACAATATAATCATTTGTTCTTGTCTTAAAAAGAAGGAATTAGATTAAAGGATTTAATCTGTCGATTTTAGGAGTTATTGAATTATTTCTTGAGACCGAAAGGGTAAAGGAATTTCAATAATCTACTTTGTGAATTTTCCAATAAAGAAATTTACAATACTTTTCTGATTTCCATCTTTCAAGGAATTAAATTGGCATTTGATCGATTTATTTGTTGCATGTCAGGAAGGATAGTAATAAATCCCTAGAATCTGTTTCTTTGCATCTGATTGAAATCCCATTGAATTATTCTGTCTGGTTTTTAATTGATCTTTTGAAGATTACTGTCCTTTTAATTTTTCAAGTTAATGTTACCAAAACCTTTTGAATTTGATCGCCTCAAACAATTTCCTGAAATTCTATAGTTCAGTACTTAGGATGGTTTGATATTTCATTCCCTGTGGGATCAATAATTTTCATTTGCCGCTATATTGTTAGCTCTGCTAAGTCGTTTATAATTTTAGCGATCATCGAGTTACGAAGGACTCAAGCTAATTAGCCCTCAGATCACTCAAGACAGAATTATGGATGAATGGATTCTCCCAGTACTCCACCACCAACCCAGTCGGGTTCAGGATTTAACCCCTCATTATCTCAATCTGAGTAAGAAATTGCCATTTCCTTGAAGAAAGCTGTTATTTCAAGGATTGTATGAAAAGATGAGTTGAGTTTGTTCTCATATTCGCAAGAAGAAGGTATTTATAGACACCATCTTCTGCCACAGTCCAAGACAAGCAATGGTTCATAAATGCTAATACGATGCTTCACAAACAAGATCAAGATCTGAGACGTCAGTATGGATTATTTGATACTCACATGGATCAACCACTTATGGACACGTGGACGAGCAGACTGTACGCTAAAGAGTGCAGAGATCAGTGATGAGGTCATGGTTCAAGACTGCGGTCTCTCAGAATTTTGATTGAGGACGCGCAGAATCATGATATCAACAAACTGTCCTAAAAGTTTTTGATGATTTACTATTCTTTCTATTTGACAGTTGAAAACTGTCACAACAGTTTTTCCAAAAGAAAGGATCAAAGGAAAACTATCTCCCCCCTCTAAAGGAAGATGTGAATTTTCTGATGTCATCAGCTGGATGAAAACTTTCAAAGGAAGAAATGTCACGGCGTATTAAACGGAGACACGTAGCCACGATCACGCGCTACTTACATTGTTCTTAGATATTATGGGGAAGAGTAAGATTTTATCTAGCGAAGGTCCGAACGCATCAAGGAGATCAGGGAAAGGCGCCACTGCTCAAGGAAGCACTCATAAGGAACTAAAGCGCCTATCGAATGATATAGTCGATGCTGCCGATCTCTTCAACAAGGACATCCGAGTGAGTCAAGTTTTTAAAGAAAAGATTCTAAATCTGAAAGAACTTGATTACTTTTGTTCAGATAAGCGACTTTACGACAAGCTGCACAAAGAGAAGCTTGTACAGTTTATAGACTTACGTCCTCATAAATTCAAGCCTCACCGCGTTGCCGAATTCAACGAGAATGCCATCGTTGACAAAAGTGGAAAATCCTTCAAAACCAATCTCAACAAGATTCCTATGGTGATAAGTGTTGATACTATTGCCGAATTCTTCCGCCTACCAAAATATGGCGAAAACGTCGCCAGCTACTTGAAGAATGATGATGGGGCAAGGAAGCGACATTGGAATGTTTGGAAAAAACCCGAGCATAAAGACAGATTCCACTTACCTACAGGGGTTTCCGAATTGAGGCCGCTTTACAAGACTCTAAGTAAGATAATGCTTAGGATGCTCTACTGCGGTGCAGGATCCTTTTCAGAACTAAGTCAACCAAAATACGTTGTTATGATGGTATTGGATGATGGTCCAGGTGGAAACTGGGCTGAATTCATTTTTGGGCGTATTCTTGAGAATGCTGAAAAGAATGAGACCATTCGAGAGACCAACAGATTCAAATCAGGAGTTGGTTTTGGATTAAAAATCAGTTACTTTATAGAGCAATTGATCGGTCTTAGGGAAGACGGTGAATGTCTGGTCTCATCTGACTTCTTACCTCACAGTGATAAGATTCTTTGGAAAGGAGTAAAAAGAGGTGATTGTGAGAATCAACAGAACGATAATGATGATTTGGAGGTGAATGTTATAGAAGATAACAACTCACAAGCTGCTACTAAGAGACCGGTACTAACAGAAACTGCCTTGATGCTAACGAAAGAAATGAAAGAAGAAAAATCATGATAAAGAAACCCAAAAAGTTGCCAAGAAACTGCATTTCGATGCTACACTTGAAGGGGCAGGTCAATCCTCCAAACCATTGGACACAGTTCTGAACTCCAAACCAGTACATCCTGAAGAGATGAGATGCTCATCATCCTCCAGCTCTGAGCAAACCACGTCTCGTAGACAAGTACAGCAGGAGGATGACCAAACCACCTATGAAGATTTCAATAAGGAAGCAAAAAATGAGAACGTACCCCTCTTGGTTTCAGGGGGAATTGTTCATGTTGACTCTCAACAAAGAGACTACTACAAGAGCATCAACATCAAATCTAGAAATCATCAGAAGGAGGATCACTGAATATCACACAGCTCTTGAGCAACTAGACACCCAACAACAAGAACTAGACACCCAGTAGCAAGAACTAGATTTTCAACGACGAAAGTTGAACAACAAGGAACAAATGTTCGGAAGACGTCTATCTCAACTTCAAATCAAAGAAGAAGCAGCAGCAGCTGACCTCACAAGAAAACTAGAGGAAGAAGATGAAGAGCTCAAAATGAAGCAAGAAGAAGAAGCTGATGAGCTTAAACGAAAGAAAGAAGCAGAAGTTGCAGCTGAGCTCAAAAGGAAGCAAGAGGAAGAAGATGTAGAGCTAAAACAAAAGCAAGAGGCAGATGCAACAGCTGAACTCAAGAGACAACAAGAAGAAGAAGTTGCCGAGATCAGAAGGAAGCAAGAAGCAAAAACAGCTGCTAAACTGAAGGAGAAAGAGAAAGAAACAACAGTTGCAGAAGAACATCGAAAAGCAGACGAAGAGGCCCCTGCTGAAAAGGCAATATATGATGCAGCAACAATAACATCAAAGGACAAGGAGGAAGAAGCAACAACAAACATAGCTCCTCCTCCACCTGAGTTTTCCACTGCTACATTTTAGAGTCAAACCAATGAAGACTCTAGAGCACTCGCTATAGTTGAAGGAACTATATCTCCCGATCCTATTTCTGTCGCAGCAAATCTTTTATCCTATAATGCTCTGTCACAAGAGGTTGATCAGCGAATGGATCAACGTATGGCAATTATGTTTGATCTTGTCAAAAAGGGGGAAGAGAGAAGGGATGAGACATTGAAGCTGCAGTTGACATTGATAGATCGAAGGCGAAAAGAGGATCAGAGAAAGCGAGAAGAGGAACAGAGAAAACGAGAAGAGAAACAGAGAAGGCGAGATGAGGAATACAGAAGGCAAGAAGAAGAGCGCAGAAAGCGGGATGAAGATATAACAATGAAGTTGGAAGCACTAATAGCTTCCAGAGAACAAGATTGGAAATACTTCTCAGAAGTAACCACAGCTCTTAAGGCGCAAGCTGGTCTGCTTCCCACTACTACCGCAGCCTCCTCAAAGCCAAAAGATGCAGGTTCCTCGAATCAAGAAAGGGAGAAGGACAAGGATCAAGACAAGCAAAAGGAGTAGTACAAATGTGATGGATTATTATTTTTGTCTGTTTTGTATGTCTTCCTTTATTACCGCAGTTTTGAAGCTTTTCATGTACCTGTAATCGATCATATCTAGTGAAAAGTGAAAAACTGTTGGTTTGAAGACAACTACTCATTGTCTCTTACCTTGATTCTTGATTGGCTGAATTCACATATTCCACTGTGATCAGCAATCCTTCCTCTCTAATTGCTCTAATTTTATTGATCATTAATCGAGAATTATTATCCCATTAAGGGGGAAGATCATTTAGAGTAGGTCGAGTGTAGAAGAAGCACAGTTCTGAGCAGGACTAGACAGACAAACTTTGTAAACTCAGATCAACTGCATCTTCTCCTAGGATAGACTTAGAGGTATGGTTTTGACAACATTAAAAAGGGGGAAATTGTTAGGTGTTGATGTAGAAATCCCACCTTAAATTGATCTTTTGATGTGTTAAAAACTATATACCAAAGTCTAGGTCTTAGAGTTATTACCTCATGTAATCTTTGTATAGGATGATCGAGTTGTAATAGTCTAGGAGAAGAGATTTGTCAAAACTGTGGAATAGTTTTGAAGAAGACGCCATTCAGATGAGATAACTATCAAACATAAAGGATGAAGAGCAGCAGAGCAAAGCAAAGGGTACGAAAAAATGCGCAGAAATTTTTTCCTGTCGAAGCTTGGATATTCAAAAAAACTGTGGATTCAGTGCTTACAAAGAAACTATCGAGAGGCGCTCACAGTTTCAGACCAAGAGAGTTTCGCGTCAAGGAATGCGTACATAGCAAAATGTCGATTAGTCGCAGAAGAACTCTAAGGAAGTCAATGATAAAAGACAGTCAGACACTCAGTTGCGACTGGCGTACAACGTTGTTTGGCATCTGACACATCAAGTACAAACTGCCCTGCAAATCAGGACAGTGTTGCAGAAAAAACAGAGATTTAGACGACCTATTCAGAAAAGGATGGACTATGATTGGACATCCTTCAAAATGTCTCTACTGGCTATTTTCTGGTTTCCAACATATAAATAGATGGAACAACAGAGACATAAAAACTTTTGCACCTCTGAAAACCTTCATATATTTGAATCTCTGACACATTTATACTTGCCTCTCTACTGAAGTTAAAGCTCAAGCATTAAATGCTCTCAAGAGAGAAGGCATTAATACCGTGGTTCATTTATTGAACATGAAGCATTCATTGCTGAGAGAATCTTTGGAGATTCACTGTGTGACCTTAAAATAGGAGGATTAAGTCTGCTGACTTAATCTACTAACTTGGTGTTCTCAGAGTAAGAACACATCAGCCTGGTCTTGCAAATGAAGAGCAGGTTATTACGGGCAACTGCCAATCGGTGTACGTTCTGGGAAGAACTCAACCGTCCATTCTACCGAAGAAGGAAAAGGTAGGCTTGTCCTCAGTCCAACTTCGACGACTGCCAGTTCACAGAGAAGACGTAGAGCCTTCGACGAATTGAAGAATGAGTGAAGTACAACCACCTGGGCGAGTGATCCATTGTGCTGTGGGCAGAGGTCTCTACAGCAATTGGTTATAGATCGTGAGGACCGTATCTTCATAACTTAGTGAATTTATGGATCTGATATCCGAAGAGTGGACGTAGGACTTAAGGCTCCGAACCACTATAAATATCATGTGTCGTTTACAGCTTTACTTACTATACGCATTTAACAGTTTTCATCTTATATCTTAAAACCTTCAACACTTACCTTGAAAGTTTATAATTGTTAATTCTCTAACTGTAAACAGTTAATCTAAACTGTTGTATAACATAAACTGTGTTTCTAAAATTGCCACATAAAAATTGTGTTGATAAGAACTGAACTACACGCGAATTAGAGTGTATTTAACTATTTAATACTTTCGCTGCACATTATATGTACTCTTATCTGAGACCAACGGGAACTTTAAGGCCTCAGCCATGACATTAGCATTATTGGCCCTCTGGACTGCTTAGGGTTCAGTCGAGGCAACTGGAGTCTCGGAGACATCATTCATAGATCTAGTCAGAGGAACTATTTGATTATGATCAAGATCAGTTTTAGGTTCCTCCTTGACATCCCTGATCTCAAGATTTTCCAGACCCAGTTCTTGAATTGTCCTGCGCACTAGAGTAGCTTCATCAAAAACAACATGACATGTTATTTCCACAAGCTGGGTTGTCTTATTGAATACCCTATATCCCTTATATGAAGGATGTCCATAACCAAGGAACACTCCTTCATCAGCCTTAGGGCTGAAGGTATTCAATTTAGACTTTCCATTATTGTGAATATAACATGGAGAACCGAAAGCACGAAGATGAGCTAAAGAAGGCTTACGACCATTGTAGATCTCGTAGGGAGTCTTGTGCACTCGCGTATTGAATGCACTTCAATTCTGCGTGTAGCATGCTGTCATCAAGGCTTCTCCCCAAAATCTTTTTCCAAGGTCGGTCTCAGCCATCATGGTCCTCACTGCATCTTTGAGTGTTCTGTTCCTCCGCTCAGCAAGGCCATTTTGTTGAGGAGTTCTTGGAGTAGACTTTTCATGCCCGATTCTAATTTCAGTGCAGAAGAGCATGAGAGGTCCAGTACAAAACTTTGTTCCATTACTGGACCTTATCCTCCTAACTATCACCCCTTTGTCATTCTGAAGACGGGTAATCAGTTCTGGCAGTTGAATTTTGACTTCGTCTTTGGATTTGAGCAGCACCACCCACGTATATCTTGAGTAGTCATCAATAAATACTAATGTATACTTTCTTCCTCTAATTTTGGGCTGAGTAACTTGGCCAAACAAATCCATGTGGAGTAGTTCCAAGATCCGGTCCGTGCTTGCTGTAACTTGTCTATTTTTGAATGAGGCTCTTGTCTACTTCCCGAGCTGGCAAGCTTTACAGACTCCTTCCTTTTGGAACTTCTTCTGTGGCAGTCCTTCAACTAGATTATGCTTTCCCAGACGTCTGATCGAGTTGAAGTTTAGGTGACGTAATCTTTTGTGCCACAACCAGTTTACTCCATCTGAGGAACTGTGCGCCAGGAGGCAGGTTCCCTCTTCTCCACTGGACCAATCTACTACGTAAAGACCTCTTTTTCTGATTTCTCTGACTTTGGTCTTGTTGGTCTGCTCGTTTATGATGTGACATTCTGATTTTTCAAAACTGACAACGTAGCCACACTCGCTCAACTGGCTGATGCTTAGAAGATTATGCTTCAGGTTGGTGACTAAGGACACATTTTGAATGATGATTCCATTGTGCTCTACGCATCCTTTTCCAACTACTCTACCCTGGTTTTTGTTCCAAAAAATGACAAACGGTCCTCTGCACATCACAAGATTCTTGAGAAGATCCATCTCTCCTGTCATGTGTGCTGAGCACCCGCTATCCAAGATCCATGATCTTGCTTTCTTCTGAGAATTTTGTCTCTGCAAGACATAAAACTTCATTTAGGTCCCCGTATCCTTTCGAGTCCTGCAAAGTTAGTTTCTGGATCCAACCTTTTGGTATCCAAATTTGTTTCAGTTTTATAGTTCGTGAAACTAAATCATTTTTTAGTGATTGATTAACCTTTCTTCTAATATAATGTATGCTGTTTGGATGCATGTTAGGAAGGGTTGTGGTGTGTGAACTCTTTCTAAAACTGTTGGTCTGGAAAGAGTCTCGAGAAACTATTTTTGGGTGACTAGCCATCACAGTCTTTTGAGAGTAAAACTGACTTGACTCAGGCCTCGAATAGGTGTTCCTCCTATTCAAATAACTATTATGTAATAGAACTGAGTTCTATCATAACCTCTCAGATTACTATCCGGTTGTCGAACTGACTTCCTTGCAACATTTACATGTTGCTTAATCGTTCTTGTTGGTAAAACTGGATTCCTTGTATATGGAACATTACGCTTGTCCAGTTTTGAAGAAAAGTCAATTTTCCTCTCGATAGTTTGTTTGTACAGTTTACGAACTGTGTTAACGCTCTGTCGAGGTACCAGTTTCGGGTCAGTTTTTGACCAACATTTGATCTTGACATTTTGCTTTGCTGGCTCTCTGGACTTGACATTTCCCTTCTCCAACACATGACTTGGACTAAGTTTGGCTTTGACAGAGCCTAAAAGTATTTTCTTAGTCCTAGAAGTGGATGCATGTTCGCTCCAAACTTTTTCATTTTGATGCTCCAAAAATCCGATTCCATATTTATCTGATGATTGTATTTGAGCATTCAAAATTTCATATAGTTTTCTTGAGCTCCATTTAAAAGTGCATTCACATTTTACTTGCTCAATTTTCTTCAAGGAATCACATTTTTTTGAGATATTTTCAAAATCTTTAAGGAGTTTTGAATGCTCTTCCTTGAGTTTTTCAAAATCCTCACTGATTGACCTCGTCTTTGCGACTTCATCGATCAAAACTGAAATCTCTGATTTCAGTGAGACATTTTCACTAACTAGGGCATCTTTAATCTCATGGAATTTTTCTAGCTCTTTAATGATGTTTTCAAAAGAAACATCTTCGGAATTTGAACGACAACATTCAGAGTTTTTCTCAAAATATTTAGATGCAAGAGATGAGGGTAGATGAGTTGATACCACTATTTCGCAGTTTGAAGCACTGTCTTCTTCGTCGGTAACATCTCCATCAATAGCTGCCATGAAGGCAAGGAGTGCTTCCTCATCATTCTCATCCTCAGACGTGTAGTAGCCATCATCATGGTCTGGTACGTCTGGCACTTCAGTTCCTGTGAGCATTGCTTGGGCCACAACTTTAGATGTTCTCCTTTCAAACACCTTCTTCAGTCTATCTTTCTCCTCCTGAGAAACTAGAGGGCATTCGTACTTCAGATGATCTGGAGAGTTGCATTCGTAGCATGTGCATGGCTCTCTCTTTGTGAACCTTTGCTCACTGGATTGATCTTCCTTCCCTTTTCCTTTGGCCTTCTCGAGAAGTACGGCCAGGTTCCTCATCTGTTCCTCCAATTTGGAAACTGATAGTTCAGTTTCCTTCTTCTGAATTGAGGTGGAGGTATCCTTCGTTGGTGAGGATTAATAGGTAGTTTTCTTGATGTGAACTATCCTCTTTGGTCGCCTTTGGAAGTCTCTCTTTATGAAGAATGTTGTGTCACCATCAGCTGCTGAATTTGGGGTTCTAACAGCTTCATTCTTGTTCACCATCTGAATATCCCATTCATGGGCTTGGAGTTCGGCAAACAGCTCTTTGGTTGACATTTTCGAGAGATCCATGGTCTTCAAATTGGTGGTTTTGACAAACCAATCTTCCTTCGGCATTTTTGAAAGAATTTTGGCGTTCATGTCAGCCACCTTTTCTTCTCGTCCAAGATTTTTCAGTTCGCTGACAATGGCATTAAACCTTACTTCCATCGATTTGATCGTTTTGCCCGGCAGCATCTGGAAGAATTCATATTTGTCGACGCACATTTGTTTCTTATTACGCCTCATAGCTTCAGTTTCCCTGGTAAGATCGTTGATCCAGTCCCATAACTCTTTAGCACTGTTGGTCTCAATGGCTTCGTCCATGAGAGACTCTGGGAGAGATTGCATAATCATTTCTTGAGAGATGGGATCCAGCTGATGGCATTTCTTATCATCGAGTGTCCATTCTTCCAGTGGTTTATCTATCATTTCAACACCACCTGGACCATCTTCTCCTACGAGCTGGATTTTAACTTTCTGGATCTTCAGAGGTCCATTCTTTAAAACAGCATCCATCTCTGGATGCTGAGCTCTCAGTTAGATAAGACACCTCTTCTTCCATACTTCGAATTTCTCCGGGTTATACTTGGGAAGGCTTGGATAACACATCATTATCTTACGATAACCTTCTCGCTAATCACACTTAACAAACAATTAAGAGTGCAGGAAGTACGGGTTCGGTCTTAAGCGACTCAAAACGGGATAGTCTAGAAAGACCAACCTCGCTCTAATACCACTTGTTGGTCCCAGATCAGAGTACGTATAATGTGTAGCGGAAGTATAATAACAGTTATTTGCACTCTTAAACGCGGACATTTCAGATTCAAACTTACTACCCAGTTTTAAGCAACAGTTTTAAAATGATAGTTTGTGTTAGCCAGCAGTTTAGGTAACCAGTTTACAGTTATATGCAGTCAACAGTTATACACTTCAACACTTCCAGACAAGTGTTGAAGGTTTCAAAACATGATTGAAGACTGTATGGTGCGTAAAGTAAATGGAACTGTAAATGATGCAGGATATTTATAGTAGTTCGGAGCCTTAAGTCCTACGTCCACTCTTTGGAAATAAATTTGGAAATTCACTAAGTAATGAAGATACAATCCTCACGATCTTTAGCCAAATTCTATAGAGACCACCGTCCACAACAGAATGGATCACTCGCATAGATAGTAGTTCTTCACGCCTTCTTTAGTTCCTCGAAGCCAGGTGGCACCTTGAAGTCTTCTCAGAACTGGCAGTCATCAAAAATAGATTGAGGAAAAATCTCCCTTCTCCTTCTCCGGTGGGTGGATAGTTGAGTTCTTCCCATAACGTACGTTGGTTGCCAGTTGCCCGTGAGAACTTTCTTCTCCTTCAAGAGTCAGGCTGCTGTGTTCTTACTTAAAAAGTAAGAACACCAAGAGTGTAGATTAAGTTGAAAGAACTTAATCCTTGTCTACACAAGGTCACATGGAGAATCTCTGAAGATTCCTTAAGCAATAAAGCCTCGTGTTCAATAAATGAACCACAAAGTTAATGCTTTCTTGCTAGAGAACTTTTAATGCTTTGAGTTTTAAATCCGGTAGAGTGACGACAAGGTTTTTAAGAGCTCGATTAGATTTATTTGTCTCTGATCCTCCTGCTATTTATAGTTGGAGATTTGAAAATAGCCGGTAGAGACATTTCGAAGGATGTCCAATCAGTGTCCATCATTCTTTGTAAAGTAGACCTGCTCCTCAGCCTTTTCTGAATCACTGCCATGCTTTTTGCAGGGGCACTTTGTACTTGATGTGTCAGACGCCGAACAACATTGTATTCCAATCATAACTGAGTGTATCTTCATCTCTTATCATTGAATCTTTAGTGTTCTTTTATGACTGATCGACATCTTGTTTTTCACGTGTTCCTTTGACGTGAAACTGTTCTGGTCTGAAACTGTGAGCGCCTCTTGACAGTTCCTTTATGAAAACTGTGTCCACAGTTTTCTTTGTTATACGATCCTTGACAGTTGAAAAACTGTCTGCACAGTTTTTCGTATCCGTGACTCTGCACAGTTGTCCTCATCCATTATCCTTGACAGTTTTCTCATCTGGACGGCTTCCACTCAAAAAATTGTTCCGCAGTTTTTGACAATTTTCATCTCCTAGACTATTACGACTCGATCATCCTATACAAGGATTACATGAGGTAATAACTCTTAAGGCTTAGACTTTGGTATATAGTTTTGACACATCAAAACATCAATATAAAGGAGGGATTTCTACATCCATACCTAACAATTATCCATACCTATCAAGAAGGAGACAAAATCTTCTTTTAGAGATGAGCGAAGTTCTTCTTTAGCTTTTTCAACCTTCGCCTCCACCTTAGCCTCCACGACTGCTTCAATGTAAACCTGGACATCCTTTGAAAAGACCTATAACTCAATGGATCCATAGATAAAACATGGGATGCCTCAGTTGTCACCACTTGGCTCGAAGAAGGTGATTTTTCAGCAATTGTATTCAAGTTTTGTTCAACAAAAGTCTTAGCAGTTGGCTTCTCAGTCTATGGTTCTTCAGCAGGCTTCTCACTACTTTTATTTTCCATAGCTTTCTGCTCTTCAGCATTCTTCTCAACAATCATTTCCTCTTCAGTAGGTTTCTCAGGAGGTTCCAGCTTAGTCTCATACACAACCATGCGAGTAGGAATGCATGTAAGAGTGTTTAACAAACGAGCACGTAATTCCTTCATCTTCCATTCTTCTTTAGCCTTTTTCCTGTCTGCTTCCTCCTGCAATCCTGGCTAGCAACTCAGCAGCTGTTGCTGCCTGCTTCCTTGTTGCAGGAGTCCTTGGTACTATCCCTGATGAAGATGGCCCAACAATTGATGCATATTCTGTTGGTGGCAAAGAATGATCCTTCGATGCTGCACGATATTCCTTAATCTTTCTCAACCTCATCAACACTTATTTTTCAGTATACAGCCTCTTGGATGTCTGATCCATCCAATCATCGGCCCAATCTTCTTCAGCTCTCTAGTAGTTCAAACCCGAACGAGCCATTAAGATAGGTCGATCTTCATAATGTAGGTCATGGGTGGCAATATCAAACCTGCGCCATCTCATGAAATACTCCTTTTACAGCTTAACCTCATCAGAATCTCCATCGAATTCAGAAGCATACGTATCTTGAAGTTCTTCAGATAGCTTGGCAACAATGTAAGTGCAAATATCATTCGTCCAAAGGATCAGGTCAGCATTTTCTTCGTCGCCTACCACAACTGTTGGACGCCAGTCAGCAATACGCTTAGCTTTGAATTAGGGATGTGGTGGTCCAGAAAGGGGCACTTTCAAAACATCTTCAATCAATGTTACCTTCCCTTTATGTTTCTTATCAGCAACCACTAAGGAACCCTCAGTAACCTTAGACTTTGCTGACATATCAACTTCCTCCCTATCACATGGGATTGAGTCCAATGAAATGCCATAAAAAGTCAATGGTCTCCCTAAGAAGTGTCGAGGAATCTGCAGCCGTAGCCCATCCTGGGACTTTGGATGGATCAAGTCCTAGGGCATGAAGATACATCTCATTCTTCTCTTGCACTTGTTTCTTCAAATCACTTTCCAGTATTTCTTTCAAAATCATCCGCCAGTTTTTCCGGGGTGGTCGCCTGAGGTTGAGGTTCAGCAACGACGTCTAGAGGTAATCTGGTCTGATCTATATTAGCCTGCAAATCTTCAGATGAAGGTCCTTAAATGACCCTTCCTTCAACATATTATTAAAGTCTTTGTCACATAGAGCATCTAGATGTTGGACAACTTCATCTTCAGCAACCACCTTGCCCTTACCCTTGTCTGCTATCTCTTTCTCAACAACTCTTTCCTTCTCAGTGACCTGCTCAATAACTTTAGCTTTTTCTTGTTGCCTCTTCTCATCACGTTCTTCATGTGCAGATTTGACTTGCTCAAAGTTGGCATCCCTTTGCTAAAAGGTCATCTCCTGCATCTTCTTTTGAAATTCTTTCAGCTCTTACTGCTTGTTTATTTCGTTTTCTTGTCTAGCTTTCTTCCTTGATTCTTGTTGAGCTACATTCAACAACTTCCTCTTTATTTTCTTTGGTGTAGGGTCAGCAGTAGGAATATCAGGGGTTGGCACTACGATTGGCATCCCCGAAGTTGCAATAATGGTTGGCATTTGAACCTGAACGGTCGATCCTCTGAAGGGATCACTGCTACCCTTCTTCAGAGCTTCCCCCTCAGTAGTAGCCACTTCCTCAGCAACAACCTTCTGCTTCTTTCTTTGTTGGGGCTTGACTGGAGTCCTTTTCTTTGTGGGTGGCTTAACCACTGGATCTAGCATTGTAAGTTCAGGCAAGTTCTCCATCTCCTGAAATAAGGCTTCTGTCTTAGCCTTTTTCCGTTCTTCTTCAATTTATGCCTCTGTCAGTGGAATTGCGGTCTGAGTGATAAACACTTAGGGGGCGTTTGGTTTAACTGTCGGGAATCACTATGGGTATGGGTTTGATAGTAGAGGGAATGGGTATGGGTTTTATTTTTGGGAATCATTCTCAATTCTGATGTTTGGTTTACTAGATGGGTTTTGGAATCATTTTCAATTCTAATGATTTATTTTTTAAGTTTATAGGTTTATAAAATAATTAAATTGTTATACAAATAATAATTAATTTAATAATAAAATAACAAAATATTATTATTATAATATATTAAAAAGAATAATATATAATTATAATAACATATAATATTATAAATAATATAATTATAAAAAATATTATAAAAAAGAAAAAGTAAATAAATAAGAAAATAATTATAAATAAGATTAATTAAAAAAATAAGAAAGAAATAATTAATTTAATAATTAAATTTTAAGAAAATATAATCATATTAAAATAAATAAATAATATATTCATATTCTTATTTATTTTATAAAATATAAAATTAAGATAAATATAAATGATTAATATAATAATGTTATTATTTTAATATATTAAAAAGAATAATATATAATTATAAATATTTTAGAGTAATATTGTAAAAATAAATAAATAAGAAAATAATTATAAAATAGTATGAAATAAATAATTTTGGTAATGAGATATGGGAATGAAAATGAAAACCCACCATTTTGGAGGGTTTTGGTGATTCCCAACTATTTGGGTATCATTCTCATTTTTTCATTCCCATACCCTTTAATCAAACAGTGAGTTTCGGAATCATTCCATTCCCTCATTCCGAAACCCACCAACCAAATGCCCCCTTAATTTGTGCATTTACTGATGTGAATTTGCTAGCTATTTGCCTTGAATTAGATCGTTCAGTGATATTTTCGTACTCAATTCATATTCTTTTAGGAAATATAGCGTTTGTTTTGGTTTGGGGTTGTCTATGCAGGTTTCACGTACAATCGAGTTGTTTACAGGATATGACTGAGCGCTATGGTGCGAATCAACATTTGCTTGCATCGGTAAGAGGAAGAAGTGAGAAAAGACTGAAGAAAAATTACAATTTATGTTCGTGATGGAAACGTCGACCCAAAATACGAACTCGGTGGTCTCCGAGTTTGCAAATGGGTTGCCGAATCCGTATTTTCTCCAATTTCCTACGGCACAGAAACGACGACCCACTTACACAAATGTCGGTTGACGTCATCGCTTTACGGGTCGCCTAACGTGTTTTAATAAGAGAGGACGTAGGATGGTTTGGTCCGAACATCTATAAATCCTTATGTTATTTGCTGCTTTCTTTAAGCTTTCTGCACGGAATTTAAAAATCAACACATCAAGTGCTGAAGTATTATTAGTAATTGAACTAAGTAATATTTCAACTTCCTAAACAAACCATTTCTTTGAACTCAAGCTAGTGCACACAGTCTGCTTTGAGGCCCAACCAAAGTAATAATATATTTTTGGTTGTGCTCGCTAACTCTAATTTGCAACCAACACAGACAACTTAGGCAATATTTATTTTTTCTTACGAATAATCTGTTTATTCTTAATTACAATTTTTCTTAGTTGTTTTTGGTTTTAAAATATTGTTGATTATTTTTAATGTTCTTCCTTATCCTTCACCAATTTATTATATTTATTCAATGAAGTTCGTTCTCATTTGTTTTTAATTAAGTGCTAATTATTTTATGTAATTAAATAACATTATTATCGTATTATATGACATACAATTTATTTGTATATCATTGTTAGGATTCTTGTTAGAGAAATCCTCCCTTACTTTTGATGTTTTGGTGGGTCAAAGAATATAGGTCATCTTAGTCAGTTTTTCAAGTTTCTAGAATTGTAAACTATAATCCTTGTATAGGATCAATTGAGTTACTTAGACTGAAGATCGAGCAATGGAGAATGCTCGAGAACCAACTATTATCACGCCTAGCCTTAACTAGAAACTGAGTTGGAGCACTCAGTTTAAAGTCTAACCATACTGACAAGGAGAAGTCAATATGAGGGCTTTCCCGAACTGACTTAGGAGAAGTCAGTTTAAGGGATTACCATTCTGATCCGGGGAAATAAGTATGAGGGTGTTTCCCATATAGACTATGGAAAGTCAGTATGAGGATTAATCATACTGACCGTGGGAAGACAGTATGAGGGCTAAAATGTACCAACTCTTAGAAGTCAGCATAAGAAGCCGCAGTCAGACTTAGGCATTTGCAAAATGCCTAAGTCAGTACGAGGTTATCCAAAACAGGGTCCCTCGGGTTGTAAAGGATTCTGACGAAAAGTTAGTGTATCGTACACTGACAATGGGCAGAGAAGAAAGGAGACCAAAGGCGTGGGCTACGATTGGATAATATTATCCATGAGTCTAACGTCCGGATTTATGTGTCTAATGGATAGAAATTCAAATTAAAGACTTGCCCTCTCAACCTTAACAGGTTATCTCTCCCACAAAAACTCTCTCAGAGTTTTTCCGTATTGTAAACACGAGACTTGAGTCTCCGACTCAAGTAACCCACCGTGCTATCTTCTCCTAGCATGAGGCCAAAGCTTTAAGCTAAAGCTCAGTTTGGTGAATATATCTTTCTAAGATATATTCATAGCAGTCAGTTTCTTAGTCTGGGATTCTGATTATCACGGGCATATGCCGACCATGTTAGGATTATATACTGAAAGCATATATGATTAAGTGTTTCGTACACTGGTCTTCATATATGTTGCCGCAACAATGCTCGCTGTCTGATGGAACAAACATACAACGAACTATAATATCCTATTATCTCGCCTATAGGGATGATCATATGGTGTGTAGGAGATCACAGAGGATCATATGAATCGTTTGACTTAGCGAGGTATAAACAGTATCACAGCTGAGATGGTCCCTGGATAGGCTGTCGGTCTAAGCTGCGGCACATCGGTTCATA
>JAPKLW010002660.1:0-31871 GCA_026898455.1 Plectranthus barbatus | reverse complement strand
GGAGATGCTGCCTTTTTCGCAAAAAGGGAGTTCAAGAGAAGGCCTCAAAAGCCTTATCAAGCTGATAGAACTTCTAGACAAACGTCCACATCTAAGTCAGCACCAACACCTTCCTACCAGAAAAAGGAGGAAGAGAGCTTAGTTGAAGAGCTTGAGGAGCAAATGAGGAAGCTGACTAGACTTCTTGAGATAGTCAAATCCAAGAAGGAAGGTTCACAGTCAAGTGAACTAAAGTTCAGTGATAGACCTCCTAGAGGTTTCTTTGAATGCAACTCTCCAGATCACCTCAAGTATGAATGCCCATTAGTTTCCAAGGAGGAAAGGGAGCACTTGAAGAGGGTGTTCAAAAAGAAACCCTCCAGAGCAGTTGTCAAGGCCATGCTTACCAGAACTGAGGTGCCTGACATCTCAAACAATGATGATGGCTACTTTACATCAAACGATGAGGCTGCGGAAGAAGCCTTCCTGGTGCTGATGGCAAAGCTTGGAGAAGAGAAAGAAACTGAAGCAGAGTCTAATACTTCGGTACACATTTCCAACTCAGTTTCTATTCCTATAATATGCATAGAAGACAACTCTGAATCCTATTGCTTAGATTTAGAGGATGTTACTCTTTGAAACTTTGAATAGAGAATTCGCTAAGCTTTATGAGTTAAAAAATGTCTTGGCATGTGAAAATGCTTCACTGAAACTGAAAGTTTCAAAACTGACTGAATAGATCCAAGGATCCAAGTCAGTAAGTGAAGACTTAGCTAAACTTAGAGAAGAGCATTCTATGTTACTTGAATCGTTTAAATCTATATCTGAAGAATGCGCATCTCATAATCTGAAAATTGCTAGTGATCAAAATCTTATCTATTCACTATACTCTAGTACTAGCAAAGTTTCAGAAGCTCTAAGTTTACAAATACATTCCTTAGATAAATCAGGTTTAGGCTTTACAGAGAATAACTTGAGCAATCAGACTTCTTCTTCCAAAACTGGGAATATCTCGAACCTTCACTTTAAGAAGAATTCCAGTTTAGAAGTCAAGCTGCTAGGTAAAGGAGTAGCCCAGTATGAACAATAGCTCCTCTGAGGCTGATAAGGAAAGAAGGGGACAGTCAGTTTCAAAACTGACTACAACACCCAAGTATAGAAAAGATTTGACTTTCAAGTCAAACAAACCTGAGATGAAGCCCATCATACCTAGGAAGTGGGGTACACGACTGTAGCGTGTGTGAAACACACTAGTGCAAGTGCACACTGTCACAAGTAATAATAAAATGGAGTATTCTCCGAGTATCGATCCACAGGGAAGGGGTAAAGGTGCACAAACACTCAACTCGATTTAATTGATGAGGAAAATAGGTTGGTTTGTTTAATTAATCTAAGCATGAATTAATAAGTAAATAACAATAAACATAAAAACAGGGGATGACCAAAAACAGGGGAAAAATGGGAAAACCGGATCGGACAAATTCTTTTTAATCGATGAGAGAAACAACCTAGGCTATGGAATCACTTGCTACAGATATTATGCTACAGCATCACGAACAGCACAGAGTAAAGTTGCTGCCAAACATTGTTCTCAACTAGATTTTCCAAAATAGGTGAGATAGCCTTTTCTAAATTAAACTAACATATTCCTATGCCCCAATTCAATTTAGATTCAACACCATTTAATACTCTCCTAGGCATTTTAGCAAACACAAAACCACATATTCCTATGCATGAAGTGTGTAATATTTGGGACTTCTACTCTTAGTCTCAATTTTTCCAAATCTAAACTTAGCATGAACCACAAACATTCAAGTTCCCACAAGACTTGTGATTTTATGAATTAAACCACCAAAATATTCAAAACTCCATTCCATTCACAATGCATAACAATCGGTTCAACTCAAGCAAGTTCATCCATAGCCATGGTCAACTAAATTAGCTCATATTTACAAAGATTGGAGCTGAAATCATCTCTCGCAGCTTAAAACTCATAATTAAAATCTCAAAAGCTAAGATAATAGGATAAGAAGAGACTCCCCCTTCGATCCACCAACAAGAGGAATGATTCCTCACTCTCGAGCTGGTGTCCACGGCGGTTGAGCTGCAGCTTGTCTCCCTTCTCCTTCGACATTCCTCCCAGCTGCTCTTCTTCTCCCCCAGCTGATTCTTGCTGAAAATGTGAGCTCCCCCCATAGTGTGTGGTGAAAAATGTAAGATGGGGCTCCCCTTCTCTCTCTCCAATAGTAGTATTTATACCTCCCCCAATTTAAGGTTTCATCTTTTGGAAACATTCCCAAATTGTCCTTGGATAAAAAGCTCTTTTCGCACTTTCCAGCTCAGCAAAATGAGTCTTTCCACGTCATCCCACAGCTTTGAATTAAGTTGACTGGGAACTAACCCAGTTCGGAATGCTACAGCATCGGCTTCCTTTTGCTCCAGCATAGGCTTCAGAAACATGGTAAATTCCTGCACGGCATTTTTACTCCAAATCCTCCAAAAACATCGTTATTTACTCTAGAACACAAAATGAACATAAAAGGACTCGAACAACTAAATACAAGACCAAAACAACATTTATTTGGTTAAACATAGACGAAAGAATCTCTAAAACGAACTAAAATAAAAGAGAATATAACTCTTTTTCAAGAGTTATCAGCCCCCCAAACTTAGCCCGTTGATCGTCCTCGATCAACAAAAGAGACAAAACGACTCAAGGGACAAACAAGTTGGAATTTTCAGTCATGCTAGCTCATACTCATACACTTCTCAGCATAGTTGAAAATGAAATCTAGGATTCAATCATCACAATAGTATCAACTCATCTCAAAACCCTTCCTTTTAGTTTAACAAGTCATTTCCATCATGCTTCAGCATCTAAATCTCAAAACAGCACAGCACATCATCACAATGCCAAGTCAACATGATCAAAATCAACTTCACACTCAAGTAATGCTTATGATCATCATGCTTACTTATTTTGACTCCAAACTACTCATAGCAACCTCTCCACTAATGGAGTTTATATCACAAGGGATCAATAGGACTTTATTGGCTTGTAACGTGGGCTAAGGTTAAGGTAGGGAATATTTGGATAAAGTGACTAATTCGAGAGCACTAATGAGTTCTACCACTTATTTAGAGGACTTAAGCAATTAGAACCACAATCCCAAGTGAGAAAAAGAATGTCCCTATTATTACACAAATGAAATGACCAAAAACAAAAAGAAAAACAAAAATTTCACCCTTTATTTTCACTCTTTTTTTTTGTTTTTTTTTTTTTTTGAATTTCTCTCAATTTTCCCCCTATTTTTCGACACATTTTCCTCTTTTCTTTTTTTTCTCTTTTTTTTGATTTCTTTCTTTCTTTCTTTCTTTCTTTTCGATTTTTCTCTCATTTTTTACGCAAACCAAAATACAAAGAAATGAAGTGCTAGATACACCATCCAAAACCAATCCGAACAATTTCTGAACAAACCCGAAACGGGAGCACACCCCCAAACTTAAGGACGAACATTGTGATGGGTTTTGTATACTGAAAGCATTTATTACAATGAGTATACAACGGTTTATTTCTCCTATCTGTTAACAATCGTACATGTATGAACAATGGTATCCTCTTGTCTCACCGATAGGGACGATCATACGGGGTGTTGTAGATCGCAGAAGACAGTATGATCACTTGACCTAGTGAGACATAAACCTTGATCACAGCCGAGACAGCGTATGAGGATACGTCTGTCCGGATGGCTGCGGCATTGTCGGAATAAGTAGTCTGTCTTGGTTACTTGACATGCTGGTACGCAGAGGTGGCGTATTGATGGACCGCAGTGAGATATATTCGTCTGTCTGACATCAGCGAATAAAAGATCTCGTTATATTGATTGAGTCCAAACCCTAACGAAGGTTCAGGGGTTTGCACGGGTTGACTGTTGCATTGACTTGCCATGGTGGAGAGCCTGAGTAACGTGCTCGTGTATCCGCATCTTGGGTAACAGCAGTTCGTGTAGTACCGCCTGAGACTGAACTTTGGTAACCATATCCGAGTAATAGGATGGGGACATTCCCTGAGGAGCTCAATAACATTCATCGTGCCAAAGTCCTGCAGGCTGATTAAGTTCAGGCACGAGTGATAAGGTTTGAGTGGTACTACTCAGGAATAATAAGATATTAATTAATTGTAGTTAGAGCTTGTCAGAGGCTCCGATTAATTAATGAATGTCCGGTAACCTTAAATATGGGGATTCTCAATTAATGCAACCCGTTCTCATATCATGGTAATAAAGGGGTAGGTCAGTATTAATTCTGTGGTGAAAAAAATTAATATTAATTAATTAATTGTGTCTTGGGTTGTGGACATGGGAATTAATTAATTTATAGGCCCACTTTATTATTTGCATTAGGTCCCAGGTCTGGCCCAACAAGTGTGCTGAATTGAGCCCAAAATGGCCCATTAGGGTTTCCAACCCTAGGTCTATAAATAGACAGCTCTCTCTCATAAGTCATAACACAGTTGAAAAACCCTAAACCTAAGAGAGAGAGGGGGTGCCGTTTTTGAGAAGGGAAAGGAGGAGAATTTTCGAATTCTGGTCCTGCTCAAGCCACAGATCTACGGAGTCCTCACCAGTAGTAGATCTGAACAGCACCGGGACACAGATCTGAAGACCTGATCTGGAGAACATAACTTCTTCTTTCTCTATTTCTTTATTTCGAATTTGTTTTGAAATTAGATTGCTAATTTCTGTTTCCGCAGACAATTCGAATTGCGTGGTTGAATTGAAGTTTGGAATTCAAACGCAAAAGATCGGTACAGACACTATGGAGTTTCGGTAAATCTCTCGATCCACAATTCTTCGTATTAAATTCATAGGAGCATGCTAGGGTTTTGAGAAATTAATTATGGCAATATCCATAGATCAATCCGGTTAAGTTTGGTTTTGGTGATTCGGTTCACGTAAAAACCCTACACATTGTCCTCAATGTTGAAAGGTCGAACTCATATAAGTGCTCACGATGAGGGTAAAAATAAAAGGTAAACGGCTTAAACAGATGGGGACACAAACGAAATAAGGCGAAGGCACAAAATAGGGTGCAAAGGTCAAATAAAATGGAAAGAACAATAAAGGCACAAAATAAAACAGCGATGGCCTAAATCATATCCAAAGTGGTATAAAAACACATTTCGCCTCAAGGCAACCACAAGCAGTCGAAGGTACACACTCACACTTGCAAAACCAAGACATGAAACCAATAAAGAACAATCGACCAAGCAAGGTAATGAAGTTTTCAAAACAATGATTTTCAGTCCACGAGAATAGATGGGAAGCATGTCAAGAAATAAAAAATTAAACCGAAGGAACAACTGAGAGATGAACATCAACTAAGCAGCAACTAAATCTACAAACAACAAGAGACGAAGAAATCATCATCGAAGCAAAAGTAGAGCAGCACGACATAAAATCCAACAATAACTGACACGAAAGGAAAGGAAACCGAATAAGCATAAACAACCAAAACAGCAAGAGTAAAAGCATCAAGTACCAGCAGAAACTCCAACACGAGTATATAATATTTAGTACAGACCCAAAGTGAATATTAACAAAATAAAGTTAGTGTCAGAGGAGGATAAGTGGAGGAAGAACCATAAGAAGTTTTGATTGAGCTGTAGGATGGGATCCAGATATAGCCTGCTCAGAAGTTGCTACAGCATCAATGTCAGCAGCAGGGGTCGCTGAAGTGGATCCTGAGCAGGGGAGGTAACCTTTTTCTTCCTTTTCTTTGGAACAGTAGCAGCAGTTGCTGCAGCATCCTTTGCAGCAGGAGGGGTAGCAGTGGGTGGGTCCTGACACACAACTCTCTAAAACACCCTCTCGATCCAAGTTATTTTGCACATATTCCATAGCCCCGTTGACTTGCTACCCCCCAAACTTGGTTGTACAAGATTCCTGAAACTCACAACACAATTGCAAAAAGATTCATCAATTTAGCTTTTTGTTTTCTTTTTTTTTAATTTTTTTTAAATTTTTTTTATTATTATTAAACTCACAACTTAAGCAAAAACTAGGAAAGCATGAGATTAAACTAGACATAAATTTAGAAATGCAAGAAAGGGAACTAAACTATGCATAATAAAAAAAATCATGAACCATCCAGCAGAGTGGATAGTCCATGAGTACCTCAAACTCAAGCATCAAATATGGTAGTGGTGGCCTTCTCCCTGCTGAAGGCTCCACCAAATTCTTGCTCAGCATCATCATATAACAATAGTCTCAACTCATCAAATTCATTCAGCTGCAGCATCTTGGATGTCCAAGCTTCCTTCAAGTTCAGATTCAGTTGCTGCAGCACAGAGATCAGCAACGCTTCTTTCTCAACATTCGAGCTCACAGATATGATAATCGGCAAGGTTTCCAACTCTCCAAAGTAGGCATAATTGAGATGGGAAGGTAACTGCTTCAGCTCTGATTTTGGTGGAGACATAACGGATGGTTCGAGGAGCTTGAAATCCCTTTCATTAAGTTGTAATGGCTCAAAAACAAATATGTTGCAGTTTTCAGTCTGCTCCAGTTCTGATGCTTCAGCATAGTCTTCAGCATCCTCGATCTGCTCACAATCTTCCAGCTTTATCTCTTCAACAAGTGCATCAAGCACATCAATCATCGAACGCTCTTCTTCACCACCAGGGAACTTCTTGCATTGATCATCTTCTTTATGCTTTTTCAACCTTTGAGGGAAAGGTGGTAGAGGTATATATTTCCGAGCAGCAGCTTGCTCTTTCAGTGCTGCAGCATCAGCAACAACTTCCTTCTTTTCTTCGACCTTCTCAGCTTCACATTCAGCATGTTTTTCCTCCATTTGGATTGAAGAGGGCTCAACTTCATCCATTTTTGCAGGTGCTAACTCTTCAAGCACCTTTCCACTCTTCAATGTTATGGCCTTGCCTTGTTCTTCATCTTCTCTTGGGTTCGCCATGTCACTAGATATATCCTCTTGTGGCCAATTTCTCAACTCGATGGTCAGCTGCCTCATTTGTACCTCCAGATTGCGTAAAGTAGCAGCTTGGTTTTGAAGAATTGCCTCTTGGCTTTGTGCACTATCTTCAATTCGCACTAAATACTCCCTCAGCATTGCCTCAAGAGAGTTGTCTTGCTGCAGCAGCAACTGTTGTTGTGCTGGTTGCTAATTTTGTATGGTATCTGCTCAAGTTGCGGCTTATGATAATGAGGAAATATAATATGGTTCTGCTGCTGTTGATTTGACCTTGCTGCAGCTTCTGGTGCAACCCAAGAGTAATTCGGGTGTTGTTTCCATCCCGGGTTGTATGTCGTTGAATATGGGTTATGTATGCTGCCCCATTCAAATCCTGCATAGTTCATCGAATCTGGATTGAATTGACATCAGAAAAAAGATGTTCTCCCTCGCAATAGACACAGGACACAGCCTGAGGTTGCTGCAGCATAGCACCAGCATACATACTTTCCTTCTTCGTGCTCTTTGCCTTCTCCAGTTCCTTCGAAAGGTTCTTTCAATTTCAGAATCAAACGGGTATAATTCTGGAGCAGAATCGTGATTCATACACCAGCAACACCTATGCAAAAGCAGCAACACAAAATTACTTCTCTTTTTTTTAGATAAAATGCAATAAAATAAAATCAACAAACCAAGCGAATTGAATAGCAAAAACTTAATCGCCTTCCCTGGCAACGGTGCCAAAAACTTGTAGCGTGTGTGAAACACACTAGTGCAAGTGCACACTGTCACAAGTAATAATAAAACGGAGTATTTTCCGAGTATCGATCCACAGGGAAGGGGTAAAGGTGCACAAACACTCAACTCGATTTAATTGATGAGGAAAATAGGTTGGTTTGTTTAATTAATCTAGGCATGAATTAATAAGTAAATAACAATAAACATAAAAATAGGGGATGACCAAAAACAGGGGAAAAATGGGAAAGCCGGATCGGACAAATTCTTTTTAATCGATGAGAGAACCAACGTAGGCTATGGAATCACTTGCTACAGATATTATGCTACAGCATCGCGAACAGCACAGAGTAAAGTTGCTGCCAAACATTTTTCTCAACTAGATTTTCCAAAATAGGTGAGATAGCCTTTTCTAAATTAAACTAACATATTCCTATGCCCCGATTTAATTTAGATTCAGCACCATTTACTACTCTCCTAGGCATTTTAGCAAACACAAAACCACATATTCCTATGCATGAAGTGTGTAATATTTGGGACTTCTACTCTTAGTCTCAATTTTTCCAAATCTAAACTAAGCATGAACCACAAACATTCAAGTTCCCACAAGAGTTGTGATTTTATGAATTAAACCACCAAAATATTCAAAACTTCATTCCATTCACAATGCATAACAATCGGTTCAACTCAAGCAAGTTCATCCATAGCCATGGTCAACTAAATTAGCTCATATTTACAAAGATTGGAGCTGAAATCATCTCTCTCAGCTTAAAACTCATAATTAAAATCTCAAAAGATAAGATAATAGGATAAGAAGAGACTCCCCCTTCGATCCACCAACAAGAGGAATGATTCCTCACTCTCGAGCTGGTGTCCACGGCGGTTGAGCTACAACTTGTCTCCCTTCTCCTTCGACTTTCCTCCCAGCTGCTCTTCTTCTCCCCCAGCTGATTCTTGTTGAAAATGTGAGCTCCCCCCGTAGTGTGTGGTGAAAAATGTAAGATGGGGCTCCCCTTCTCTCTCTCCAATAGTAGTATTTATACCTCTCCCAATTTTAGGTTTCATCTTTTGGCAACATTCCCAAATTGTCCTTGGATAAAAAGGGTGAAAATCAGCTCTGTTCGCACTTTCCAGCTCATCAAAATGAGTCTTTCCATGTCATCCCGCAGCTTTGAATTAAGTTGACTGGGAACTAACCCAGTTTGGAATGCTACAGCATCGGCTTCCTTTTGCTCCAGCACAGGCTTCAGAAACATGGTAAATTCCTGCACGGTATTTTTACTCCAAATCCTCCAAAAACATCGTTATTTACTCTAGAACACGAAATGAACATAAAAGGACTCGAACAACTAAATACAAGACCAAAACAACATTTATTTGGTTAAACATAGACGAAAGACTCTCTAAAACGAACTAAAATAAAAGAGAATATAACTCTTTTTCAAGAGTTATCAACGACTTGCTTATTACTCTAGAAAACCCACTTCGAAAGCTAAAACTGAACTTTATAGAAAGTCAGTTTCATTTTTGGACTCTTGGAATCCGAGGTTCTCAACACATGAGAACAGAACTTATCCGTATAGAAAGAACATCTATTCGAGGTCTCAGTCCAATCTTCATTCTAACTTTAGGACTAGAGAGACTACATACTCTGGACCAAGTTTCTGAGAACCTAGCCGATACTCATTTTCACGGAAGTCAGTTTCTAGGAAGTCAGTTCCTAGATACTCAGTTTTAAGAAACTCAGTTTTAGGTTAGGTTTCTTACACTCACCTTCTCTTACCAAGCATGCATAGAAATAGCTTGAATCATTTGAAAAGGAAGAGATTGGTAAGGGAATGAGCAACACCTAGATATAATGTGAAGCAAGTATGGATTCCTAAAAAATGGATCTATAACACTTACCATGCAGGACCTGCCGAAACACGGGTACCTTTTGTCTAACCTGATATGTTATACATGTACAAAGTCACCAATGTCAACCTAAAAAGAAGAAAAGAGCATGGATCTTGGACATTGGATGTTCAGCTCATATGACCGGTGACAGTAATCTTCTCTCAAAACTTAGAATGATTAGAGGACCACTTGTCAGTTTTGGAGATGATTCAAAAGGCAGGGTAATCAGCAAAGGATGCTTGAAGTACAATAGAATTATCATCAATGATGTATCCTTGATCACCAACCTCAACTACAATCTGCTAAGTGTGAGTCAGTTTATCCAGTCTGGATATGAGGTGACTTTTGTCGAAGGAGAGTGTTGGCTCAATGATAAAGACTCCAAAGAGACTGTGCTGAAAGGTGTAAAGAAAAGAAGTCTCTATTATGTGGATTCGGAGAGCGGAAAGCCAGACGCATGTCTTGTCACAACGAGCTCATCCTAAGGAGTCAACTGGCTATGGCATAAAAGGCTTAGCCACCTGAATTTCCAATCAATCAGATATCTTGCTAAACATAAGCTTGTGGAAGGCCTACCACAAGTTAGTTTCAAGAAAGAAGAAGGTATTTGTCGAGCATGCAAGATGGGGAAGCAAACTAAAGCTTCATTCAAGAATCAAACCATCACAGCAAGCACAGAAAGGATCCTTGAACTTCTTCATATGGATCTTTTTGGACCAGTCAAGCTACCTACAATTGGAGGTAAAAGGTTTACTCTGGTTGTAGTAGATGACTACTCCAGACACACTTGGGTAAGGCTGCTAACAACAAAGGATGAAGTGAAGATCCAACTTCCAGAGCTCATCCTTCAAGTGCAAAACAGCAAAGGGGTCACTATCAAAAGAATCAGATTTGACAATGGAACTGAGTTTTGCAACGGTCCACTAATGGATTTCTGTGTTGATGCTGGCATTGCTCATGAGAAGTCAGCTCCAAGGATGCCTTAACAAAATGGCCTTGCTGATCGGAGAAACAGGACACTCAAGGAGGCAGTCAGGACAATGCTTGCTGAAGCTGACTTGAAAGAAGGTTACTGGGGGGAAGCTTTGATGACGGCATGCTATACTCATAACAGAAGTGCCATCAACAGCCGCTATCATAAAACCCCATATGAAGTATTCAATGGTCGTAAGCCTTCTATAGTTCATCTACGTGTTTTTGGTTCACCATGTTACATACATAACAATGGAAAGTCGAAACTGAATACTTTCAGTCCCAAGGATGATGAAGGAGTGTTCCTTGGATATGGACATCCTTCATACAAGGGATACATAGTACTCAACAAGACAACCAGACTTGTGGAAGTAACATGCTTTGTTGTTTTTGATGAGTCTATTCCAGTGCGCAGAACCTTGAAAGAACTGGAACTAGGTGTTCCTGATCTCAACAATGGGAATGAGAAACTGAGTACTGATAAGGAAGATCAAAGCCAAGTTTCTCAAACAAATCTTTAGATGATCACGCAAGTGCTCCAGATGATGAGGTCATCCCATCAATTGATCTTAAAAAAGCCTTTGGGTCATTGATGATGCTCTCAGGCATCGATCAAGGGGGAACTTCAGAAAATCAAAACAGAGCACTGTTTGAGGGTCAAGCTGGAACAGAGTTGCCAACTCAAACTGACCTCACTGAAGGAGAAAATGCTCATTCAGAAGATGCCCAACCGTGTGCGACCGAAGGAAATCATGGAATCCAAGATATAGGAGTCTTCACTGGAGAAGTGTTGGGAAATTTGGCTAAGTTTCCTTTCCCTAGTAGCTACTTGTTTAGACACTAGTTTTGGTGTTTTGGTGGATCAAATCCTAAGTCCTACCAGCGTCAGTTTGTCTCTAGAATAGCTCTAGTCTCAAATATAAAGTCCTGTTTAGGTCTTTTGAGTTGTAAGTCGCAGCTGATCAAGACTCATGCTGGCACTGTTCACCAGCATGAGAAGTGCTTACCACTGGTTACTGTTCACCAGTTGGAAAAGTCACATCCGAAGGCGGCTGACAATGACTCGTGCTGACACTGTTCACCAGCATGAGAAGAGCTAATGACTGGTTACTGTTCACCAGTTGGGAAGGATTTCACCAGCAGGCGGCTGACAAATCCTACCAGCAGAATACGTGTTCTCACTGACACTATTCACCAGCGGTGAAGCCACCAGTCATGGGAGATTCTAAGAAAAGGTTAACATCAGACATATTGGTAGACTTAGATTGTGCCAGCGCAAAGTCACCAGCAGAGACTGCCAGCACAAGATCACCAGAATGATCTACCAGTCGGATGTTACCAGCAGAATTCCAGATTCGCTCTCCCAGAGTCTTAGAGACAAAAAGAAGATTCGTCGAGGAATAAACTGACAAAGTATGACTTTAAGGGAGGATGCCTTAAAGTCTATCAGTTCAAGACACCAGTTCCGATTCCTCGTACTGACGAATAGTGCCGTTCTGACATAAAGAGATCAATGTCAGATAAAGTGGACAAAAGCATGGCGCTTTCCGGAAATTCCTACCTGCCGCCGTCAGAAGGACATGCGAGGACAGAGACCTTTTCCGAATGTGTCCAAACGGCTAGAAAATTTGAATAGGATCCCTCGGCTATAAATACCTGGGATCCACCAACATTCAATACTCTTCACCTACCGAAAGACTGCAAATTTATTACGCTCAAGCAAGTAGAAGCACATACACTTTCGAGGCCTTTCTAAAGGCTATCCGTGTGTTGATTTATCAAACACGAGACTTCAAGCTTCCAGCTTGTAAGTTATTGATCTCTTTGGTGTTCTTTCTCTTCTGAGGAAGTTCACAGCAGCTCTTGTGCCAGCCAGCACTTGAGTTATTACGGGCTTTTGCCGTATTGAGAAGATTCGTTCTTGGGAGAACTAAACACCCAGTGAAGCTGTGGAGGTTGAAGTGACGTTCTCGCACTCCACCAGCTGATCAGAGTTGAAGAAGGACAAGGCCGGGAGCGGTTGATCTAGTGAACTGGTGGACGAGGCATTCACCAGCTAGAGATAGATCGTAGGACGCTTGTACCCGATTACTCTTAGTGAAATTTCCAGTGCTACGACTGGAGAGTGGACGTAGATCAGTTGATCGAACCACTATAAATCCTTTGTCTTTTATCAGCTTTCTGCATTTCATACTGATTTAAAACCCAGCACCCAAGTGCTGGTGTATATCTGAAAACTGATATAACTGTGCAAACAAGGCTAAAAATATTCTAAGTCTTGAGCTACCAGCTGACCAGCCAGTCGCCAGTCAGCTGAGTACGCAGAGTGCAAGTTGACTTACCAGCTGACAAGGTCCCAGTCAGCTGAGTAACCAGCAGAGTGCAAGAAACGATTAATCATATTTTCCGCTGCCAAGTTATACCCTGATAATCCGGGACCAACAAGAAGGAAGCTCCAATCAAATTGACTTGTTTGGAGTTCCAGTGTCTGAAGCAGACGGTACTGAGTACCCTGAAGATTTGTCCAAACTGTTGAAGTCACCCAGCTCCAAAATCCGAAATGGTTAAGGAACCATCCTGAAGAAGATGTGCTTCACAGTGTTACCAATTCAGTTCGCACGAGACAAGGGAGTGTGCTACTAACCTGCTTCATGTCTCAGGAATCAGAGCCGACAAAAATTGTAGATGCTCTGAATTCAACTGTCTGGATCAATGCAATGCAAGAAGAGCTTGCTGAATTCAAGAGAAATGAGATCTGGAACTTAGCAGATAGACCTACTCATCAGTCAGTTATCGACATAAAATGGGTCTTCAAGAATAAGAGAGACGAAACGAGGAACATAGTGAGGAATAAAGCAAGACTGGTAGCAAAAGGATATGCTCAATGTGAAGGAATTGACTTCGACAAAACTCTTGCTTCAGTGGCCAGACTTGAAGCATTTCGCTTATTGCCTAGTATGAGACTCTGACTCAGGTTCTCCTCTAGAATGGTTTCCAAAAAGACAAGATCGACACAACATTGTTCAGAATCAAGGATGGAGGAGATATCTTTCTGGTACAGATATATGTGGATGATATCATATTCGGATGCAGAAACTTGGATATGTGTGAGAAGTTTGCCTAACTGATGCAGAGCAATTTTCAGATAAGCATGATAGGCAAACTGACCTACTTCTTGGGTCTCAAAGTTATTCAGTCCGAAGGAGGAATCTTCATCAATCAGAAGAAATATACCAAGGACTTGATCAGCAAGTTTTGTCCTGAAAAGACTAAGCCTTAGAGGATCCCAATGAGCCCAAGTGCTCAGATCAATCTTGATGAAGAAAGAAAGACAGTCAACCCAACAGTATACAGAGGCATTATTTGGTCACTCCTGTACCTAACTTCCAGCAGACCAGATATCTCCTACTCAGTTGGGGTTTATGCAAGGTTTCAAGTCAATCCAAAGAAGTCGCACATGGAAGCTGCCAGACGAATAGTCAAATACCTGAAAGAGACTGATTCCTTGGGTATTTAGTACCCAAAATCTGACGAACTGACTCTCAATACTTAGTCAGATTCAAATTTTGGAGGATGCAAAATCAACAGGAAGAGTACAAGTGGAACATGGTTGTTCCTAGGTCATAAGCTTGTAAGTTGGTTCAGCAAGAAACAACACTCAGTTGCCACGTCTAAAACTGAAGCTGAGTAAGTTGTTGCTGCAAGCTGTTGTGCTCAAGTGCTTTGGATCAAGCAACAATTGCTTGACTATGATGTAGAAACTAGGTGTGTGCCGATCTATTGTGATAACAACAGTGCCATGTGTATCACAAAGAACCCAATTCATCACTCTCGCACATAGCATATCGACATGAAGCACCACTTCATTAGAGATCATGTTGAAAAGAAAGATGTTTCAGTAGAGTATATCCGAACTGACAATCAACTAGCTGACATCTTCACGAAAACCCTCCCAGAGACCAGATTCAAGGAGCTTTGCTTAAAACTAGGTCTACTCGAAGTTGATGAAGTCCTTATTGGAGAAGAGTAGTGGTAAAACTGACTCCAAGTTCTCAGTTTTCAAACTCGATGCTCCACTCAGTATGCTAAGGGGACTCATCACAACATCCGAAGAGCAGAAACTCACCTTCAGTCAAACTGACTAATGAAGATGCACCCAGTTTTTGGTTCATACTTAGAAGATCTCAAAAGACGGATGCGGAATTAAACTAAGTACCAACTCTCAGTTTAGAAACTGACTCTCAAGTCAGTTCCTGGAATTTTGAAAGGCGGGAATTCGAATTCCAAAGGCGATCGCTTTGGTTACATCGCAATTAATGCGTATCTTGCATTGATGAATCAAATTTAGACACGTGGAAAATGCTCCTTACCACGTTGCTCCAGTCAAATCTAAATCGCACATCGCGAGGCCACGAATCTCAATCATCGCCGAAGATCTGGAAATCGAAAGGTCACAAGTACACTTACTCAATTTAAATGACCTTTCTCTCTGCTATAAATAGGGTTCATTTTTTTATTTTTCTTGTGTGTGAAAAATCTTCCGAAAAGAAACCATAAGAAATAAAAACTTTTCACCAAAATCTCCATTGTCGAACCCTTCCTTCCAAGTTTTAACTTCGTCTTCACCAAAACTTTCCTCAGTTTCGGGAAAATGGTGTTAGAACCCAAACCTCCAGACATAAACTCACCACCCTTTTTGGTGCGGTCAAATAGGGGGAAAAGAGGTATGGGAGGTGCAGAAGACATTAGAAAATGCAACGTAAGTGAGCCTAAAAGGTTGTGGAAGGTGCAGAAGAAATCAGAAGATCTCTTATACCGTTGTCGTCTCTTTCTACAAAGACTATACCTCACAACTGTTGATTCAGTGGCACACCAGCAACGGGGTGTGACCACCGAGCACTTCGCTGCTACGTCTCTTATCTCATTAAGAAGAGACTAGCAAACGAAGAAGAAGCCCGGAGGTGGGAGGAGACAAATCTTTGATCTTTTCCTCCCACAATGTGCTAAGTAGCACTAGCTCCGCAATCGCTGCTGAAAGTCGGCATGAGGGAATACCAGGAAAGCTAACCTTCAAATCGAGTTAGTTTCCCTCATTCCCTAGACTACAGCAGCAGCCAGTTTGATGAAATCTTGAAGACCGGAAGCAGCCAAGTATAGACTTGAAAAATAGTTTTGTAATGGGTTTCTTTTTGTTGGTTTATTGTTGGTCCGTGATCAGAGTCGTGTAAGCAGCGGAAGACTATTTAACAAATGCAGCGGAATATTTCAAGTTATCTTACACTTAGTTCCTTTTCCAATGTTTAGCTTAAAGTTGGAGTTAAGATTGTTTCAGATATACACTAGCAATATGAGGCTGCTAGGTTTTAAATCAATAGTAGAAACAATAAAACAGTAACAAGGAACAGTAACGAAAACATAGGATTTATAGTGGTTCGATCCTTAAGATCTACGTCCACTCCTCAGTCGAAAACTGAGAATTTCACTAAAAAGATATATGAAAGTACAAGGATTTGCCGGTCACTTGTAGCAGGTGGTGAGCTTTCGAGCCAGCCACTACGAAGTTATCCTCCGTCACTTTTATCTTTTGACAGTTGCGGCTAAGTCAAGGGCGACACCTTCATAAAACTTATCCTTGCTGTAATGGAAGCTTTTAAGTTCCTTCCTGAACTCTTCTGTGGGTTTTTGGCAACAGCCCATCTTAGTCAATCTCTTTTTAGAGATGTGACTGCTGGATGCTTCCTAGGATGGAAGTTATCCCAATGATTGATTCTTGAACAAACTCAAGGAATCTCTTGTTGAATGCAGTGTCAGATATTCAATGTGTGACACTTTTGTTAAGAGCTTGAAATTCTTCTTGTCTCTTTAACGTGCGCTCAACTGACTACTCTTTTGCTTTGTTTCGCTTGTAAAAGTTATCTCTCAATAATTGCCTTTTTCGAGTTGTAGAAGCAGTTGTAGTGGTAGTAGTAGTTCTTCTCTCTTGTTTGCACTTCTCTTTAAAACTGGAGATTCAAAGTTCTAATCTCCAGACCCGTTAGACACAACGTTCTCTTTGTCCAATAGAGTTGCTACTTTTTCCGTCCTTTTCGGCTTAGTACGTGTTTTTCACCTACTTCGGGAAAGCTCTGTGTCCTTGGTTGTACTTTTTGTCAAAACGGGAGTCTTAGCAGAAGTTGTTGGATATTTTCTTGCTTAGCATTCTTTCGGGCAATGCTGGCAACATTCTTCTAAGTCCTTAGACCTTTTGACTGCTGAGATCTTCTAGCAGTCTATCTTTGTATCCAACTGCTGACTCAGCAGTTGCGTATTCAGCACTTGGAGTCTTGATTCCTGATTGCTACTACTTCTAGCAATCTTCTGAGTATTAGTGAATGCTGACTCCTTCAGCATTCTGCTTTCTTTTTACTTCTAACTACTGAGCAAGTATTCCTAGCAGTCGTTTCTTTCAGCATATGACTACCAACTCCTTAGCAGTCATTCTTCTCACCACTTGACTACTACCTCTTTAGCAGTCATTTATGTCTGCTAACGTCTCTAGCAGCCAACATCTTCCTGACTATGAGAACACTCCTAGCATTCAGAATCTTCCGAAGTTGATTGGAATCTGATTTCCTTCGTTTCAATTGTTGAATCCTTCAACAATCTTCCACAAGCACTTCTAATCTATTACAACTCGATATATAGCCTACACAGGACTTTACAAATGAGTTGTTGGACTATTCTAGACTTCAGCAATGATCCACAAAAATAACTAAGGCTTTGATTCAAAAAATCCTTTACAATTTCATCTAAAGGGAGACTTACAACATAAATCCAGGAATAATTCCCAACAATTTCCCCCTTTTTTGTGCGATCAAAGCCTACTAGCAATTGCTGAATCTAAGAAGGAAAATTTTCTGAGTTTACAAAAAATTCTAATACAAGTATCAGATCTAGTCTAGCCATCTAACTCAGAATTTAACCAACTTAATCCTAGCAAAGATTGGTTTCAATAAGTTCCCCCTCAACAAAAGCTGGGAAATAATCTCGATTAAGTACAAGTAAATGCTCCTTAGGAATATGCTAGAGAATCTAGCACCCAATTAAACAGCAAGCATTTACCACCAAACAAAAGATAGATAACTCAGCACACACATTCATAAAACAATCCACATGCAATTTTGTTGAATACACGAATAGTGTATATCAAATAAGACACGCAAAAAGTCAGAAGTGGACAATGAGTAATTGTCTAATTCTGGTTCAGTTTCATATTTGATTTGAGAGTTACAAGTACAATGAAACTGAAAAAGCAAAAAGTTTACAAAAACTTGCTAACATATTCAAATTTAGCTTCAGGAGTCAGGAGCTGGCTTCTTATCATATTCATCAAATTTTCCCATTGCCATCTGCACAAATTTGTCATAATATGCCTTGTTTACCTCTCTCTCAGCAGCCTCCCTCTCTAACTTCTTAGCAAGTTTTTCATTCTCCATCTCAAGCTTCCTGAGCTTGAGTTCTAATTCCTTTTTCTTCAATTCTTCCTTAGCTAACCTTCGCTCTTCTTCCTTAACAGCGATCTCCTCTTTTTCTTTCTTCCTCCTAGCAGACTCAGCAATTCTTCTTTCTTCCCCCTCTTTGATCGCCGCCAAAAAGGTTGAAGAGAAAGAATTCACACTTGACACCAACTGCTGTTGGGATTCTGCTACTTCTACCTTCATAACCTCCATGTCTTGCTTCACTCCAGACACTTCGCCTTTTACTTTTGTCACTTCTTCTCTTACTTCAGACACTTCACTTCTCACCTCCGCCACATCTTTCCTCACATCAGCAACCTCCATAGCTACTTTTTCAGTAATGGCTATGGGAATGATAGCAGACAGGGCATTTTAAAGAGCAAAGTGGACAGCAGTATCAACATAGGAGTGAAAATCATCAGAACTTACAAGCACGGCATGTAACGAAGAAGTTGTTAGCACTAACTCTCTGCTCTCAGCAGACTCATGAGTTTCAGCAAAGAGTGTCTCAGCAGCCATATCGGCCTCGTGCTGTACAACTACTCCCGTTTCTATGGCAGCTTCTCCTTGTGCCTCCATGTACTTAGCTTCTTCCTCTATTCGCTCAGCCTCCTCCATTCTCCAGGCCTCCTCCTCGGCCTGAGCAAGTTCAGCTGCCCTTGCTTCTTCTACTTCAGCAGCTTGCGAAGCCCTTATCTCTTCCAAGATTTCATCCTCCAGAAAATGTACAAGCATTTTCTCCTCGGTGTTATGGCATACGATCAACTCGCGGCTCTTGTTCTTTTCCAATTCTTTCTGCTCTCGATCTGCAGCCAACCTAGCCAATAGCCTCTCTCTCTTCTGAGCCTCATAATCGGCCTATCGCCATTGATATTCAGCAGCAGCCTTGGCTTGGTGCTTAGAAAGCTGAATTCGAGCATCGGAGTTGCCATATAGAGAAAAATTAGATTTGGGCAATGATTGGGAGTCGAAGAACATGCGATGGACGTGAATCGCTTGAAGTCAAGCTATGACTTGCTTATCTGTGAACTGCTTGGTGCAGGCACCTGATCTATCCAGTCATTCGCCCACTTCTCTTCTTTGCGCCAATAGTTAAGGCCCCTCCTAGTTTAACAACATCCTCTCTTCGAAGCACAGCTCGTGCATGATGTAGTCATGCACCTTCCATCTCCTTAGCTCACTTCCTAAAACCTTTTCTTCTTTGGTGTCCTCTTCCAACTCCGCAGAAAATATAGAAGCAATGTCTCTCTTGATCTCTGCAGATACAAAATCTTCAATTTTAGAAGTCATTCGAAAAATATCAGAGTTTACCTCTTCGTCGACGGTGACCGGAGCACACCATTTGGCTATTCTCCTGAGCTTGAATCTTTTTCCAGGAAGTCCATTAAAGAGAATTCTCAGTGTCTGGTTGATTCCTGTTGGGATCTTCCAGAGAAATCTGACATCAAATACATATTCTGACTCTCCATCTGAATCAGAGTCTGAATAGCATGTGCCCATAAAGCCTTGGTCTTCGTCCTCCTCTTGGACCTGTTCTGGCTTAGCATTTGGATCTTGTTCAGCAGTTGAAGGAATGTCAGTGCTAGGCCTCGCCTCAGCACGTGAACCCTCAGCTGACTCTGAAATGCTAGCCTCCTGCTCAGCATTCAATCGTGACCCAAAACTCCCAGCATTCACAAGTCTCTGAGGCCATCCCTCAGCAGGTTGCTGAAAACCGGCATGCTATCTTCCTTTAGATTGAGCACTACTGCTACCACCATGCACAACAGTAGACTCCCGAATAAAAACTCCTCCTTGGCTTTGAGGACGTTCAGGAGCGTCAAACACTCCTGACCTCAGCAATTTGCTAACGTCCTTATCAGATATAGCATCTTTATCCAGCACAGTGGTGGGAACTTCTGTAGTTTGCTTCCCTTTCCGTAGCTTAGCAGCCTCCCTAGCTACATGCTCTTCAGCAGCTTGCTTCGTCTGCTCAAAATTCCTATCTCTTGCCTCAAAGGTTATCCTCTCCATCTCCTTCATGTATTCCTTCCTCTCCTGCTCCTTATTTCTCTTCCCCTTTCTAGCATTCTCCCTTATAACTTTTAAGCGTTTAGAGAGTGGACTTACTTTCTCTGGTTCCTCAGCACCAGGCTCAGCAGATGAGATTTTTTCAGAGGCTTTGATAAGTTTCCTCTGCTTCTTCTTCTTCTCAGGTGTATCAACATTTGATCTCTTCCTCTTGGGTATCTCAGCAAGAAGCTGACCCAATCTCTCAGCAGGAAGCTCTCCTAGCTTCTCAATATCGGCAAGGTCTTGAAAACACCTTTCTGTCTCAGCTGCCTTCCTTGCAGCAGCAATCTCTTCAGGAGTTAAAGGGATTGCATGCTCCAATTATTAAGTGGCTAATGTTGCTGGATCAACATCATCTTCAGACGTGGGTTTTGTGGGGCTTACATTTGATTTGCCCTTTAGAACTCGTGGGCAAGAGTTATCCACAGGAGCCGGTCTCTTCTTGGTTTGTGAAATGTAATCAGTATGAGATAGTGGCTCACCCCTGTCGAGTTTGGATTTGTCGAAGTAAGTCTCAATAAACTTGCTGACCTTCAGCCCGAAGTTTACGTTGGATAAGAAGGTCCTCTTCTCCTTAATCTTCACGTTCTTCTTCGCATGATCCAACCATCGCTCGAAGAAGATCTCAGCCCAGTTCCCTTGAATGCCATCTACCAATACCATCATCACGGCGCACTTTTTTGCAGAAAGTTCTGAGTATGACCCAGCGTCACACTGGAACATCTTGATCACAAGATCAACAAGGAGTCTGTAATCCTCCTGGAACTGATTGATTGGTTTTGCCACCTTCCAAGTGATCGCCTTCCCTAGACTGTCTTTCTTCAAGTCAGGCTTCTTCCACAGCTTCCACCTAGCCTCCATTTCGTCTGTTTTGGTGACTTTGTAGCTTGCAAAATGTGGGCCTGAGTTGCGAAGCCCAAACTTTGTCGCAAGTACCTCAGCACTCACCGTTATGATTGTTCCAAAAACAGAGGTCTCGAAAGACTTGTTATCTTTTGCTACAACCGCCCTTGCATAGAACTCAGAGACCATGTGAGGTCAGAACCTCAGAGGTTCAGCAGACAAGTATTGGACCACCTGTTCCTTCGCCAAGATGTCCATCACCTAATTCGGAAAATTGGGAACAGCAAGAGGCGTATAAAGAATGCGGTCCTTCATGACCTGACTGGCTCTCTTCTGAGCATTGGAAAGACCAGATTGCTCCTTCTTCTTTTCTAGTGTTACAAGACGAGTGTACGGAACCTCATCTTCGACCTCTTCCTTCTTAATAATCCGAGTAAAATTGGGTGCATGAGCTTGGTCTAACCTTAGGGGGTTCTCAGGGGATGAATCAGACATTTGGTTACGAGCAGGGGATTCAGGGTTGGTAGACATCGTTGAGAGAATTTGAGAGTTTGGATGCTTGAATGCTTAAAATTCTAGGGATTGAAAGTGCAGAAGGTTTAAAGATTTGATGAAGTACGGTTTAAATACCTTATGAGTAATTGATCCGAAGGTTGGAGGAATCACTGCTTCATATCCAATCGACGGTTCAGGAATTCGGAGATGCTTCGTATGGTATCCCACGCCCCAATGGACTTGAGTGTTTGTGATGTGTCGTCTCCTAGTTTGTCGCCGTATGTTGCATGCATTAAATGCATCGTGTCCAACACATTTATTGAATTTGAAATTCAAAGTATTCCCGCTTTGACTTTTCGGAGAAAGTCGGAGATTGCTGAGAGCTTGGACTCAGCAATCAACTAGCAGTGGGATCCTTAGCAATCATATGAATTGTTGAGAGCTTGGACTCAGCATTCAACTTCTAGCATCCACATATTGACTGCGGAGAGCTTGAACTCAGCAATCATTTTCTAGCAACCGTCTGTACCACTTGTTGAATATTATAACTTAGCATTTTGATGAAATGCTGAGACTTGGACTCAGCATTCAATCTCTAGCAAACGTCTGATCTTCTTGTTATAATATTACACTACTTAGGAACTGCTGAGAGCTTGGACTCAGCATTCATTTGCTTTTTGCTTAGCAACCGTATTTTAGCAACAATATTCAGCATCCTAAAACGTAAGTTGGGATACATTTTTCTCCATCTTTTCCGAAAATAACCAGAAATCCAAGAAATCCGAGAAAACTAGAAATTCAGAAAGAATGAGAGTTTGAACTCATTCATCCACAGCTCTTCTAACTCCATGAGGCCCAACTTCAGACATAGTTCTTTGAATCTGGCCTCAGCAAGCGGTTTGGTGAAGATGTCTGCAAGCTGATCTTCTGTGCATATATATTGAACATCGATATCATTTTTCACTTGATGATCTCTTATGAAATGATGTCAAATATCAATGTGCTTTGTCCTGGAGTGATGAACAGGAATCTTCGTGATGCACCAAGCACTATTGTTGTCGCAGTAGATTGGCACGCATTCTGAAGGAATGTCATAATCTTGTAGTTGCTGCCAAATCCACAATACTTGAGCACAACTACTTGCAGCTGCTACATATTCGGCTTCTATTATAGACGTCGCCACCGAGTGTTGCTTCTTGCTAAACCATATTATGAGCTTGTGTCCTAGGAATTGGCAGGTGCCACTTGTGCTTTTCCAATCGATCTTACATCCTCCAAAGTCTGAGTCTGAATATTCGCTGAGTGCTAGCCCATCAGACCTTGGATACCAAATTCCTAGACCTTCTGTGCACTTGAGGTATCGTATTATCCCCTTAGCAGTCTCCAGATGCGACTTTTTGGGATTTGCTTGATATCTCGCACAAACTCCTACAACATAGGAAATATCGGGCCTGCTAGCTGTTAGATAAAGCAAATAACCGATAATACCTCTTTAAAACGTAGGATTCACAGCTTCCCCTCCTTCATCAAGAGCAATTTGGCAGCTCGTGCTCATAGGAAACCTTAAGCTCTTTGTCTTCTAAGGGCAGTACTTAGCAATGAGATCTCTTGTGTATTTCCTCTAACGTATGAAGATCCCTTCACTTGATTGCTGAACTTGGAGTTCGAGAAAGTAAGACATCTTTCCCATCATACACATCTGGAAGTTACTCTGCATTAGCTCTGAAAACTTGTCACACAAGGTTTGATTCTTAGAACCAAAAATAATGTCATCGACACATATTTGCACAAGTAATATACTTTCTTCATCCTTAATTCGAAAGAGAGTTTGATCAATCTTCCCTTTCTTGAAACCATTGTTCAGCAGAAACTTGGACAAAGTTCCATACCATGCCCGTGGTGCCTGCTTCAAAGCATATCAGGCTTTCCTGAGCCTATAGACTTGGTTTCCTTGTTCAAAGCCTGGTGGTTGCTCAACGTATACCTCTTCCTTGAGCTCATCGTTAAGAAAATCACTTTTCACGTCCATCTGCAAGACTGAAAATTCATTATGAGCAGCATATGCGAGAAATAACCTTATTGCTTCCAGTCGGGCTATTGGAGCAAATGTTTCATCATAATCGATTCCCTCGCATTGTCTGTATCCTTTGGCAACTAAGCGTGCTTTATTTCTAATGACCATTCCCGATGCATCCTTCTTATTCTTGAAGACCCACTTCGTTCCAATGACACTTTGATTCTCGGGTCTGTCTACTAGATCCCAGACATGATTGCGCGTGAATTCGGCTAGCTCCTCCTGCATAGCATTCACCCAATCTGTAGATTGTAATGCATCTTCAATCTTTGTAGGTTCTTCATGTGATATGTAGCATGCTAGCATTGCATTTCCTTGTCTCGTCCTTATTGGATCGTTGATGTCGTCAATGATAGCATCTAGAGGATGATCACGTAGCCATCTTGGTTTTGGGTTGCTGGTTGTTGGGGTTTCAATGCTTGCATCGTCTGCTGGATTGTTGTTTGCTAGATCATTTTCCTCAGCAATCACCTGAGTTTCAGCATTTTGTATCTCAGCATTCTGAATCTCAGCATCTTGAGTCTCAGCATTCTGAATCTCAGCATCCTCCTAAGGTTCATTATTGATATCCACATGCTCAAAATCGTCCTTGGCAATGTCCTCAGCAGCGCCCAATCCTTCTTCAACATCTTGTGCTGGATTTGGGATTTTTTCATCATCTTCATCGATTGATCCCATAATTTCCAAATTATCATTAAGATAAATTTGTTTGGAGGCCTCAGCATGATCGTTAGCATCACTAGCCGCTTCAGTAGCCTGGTCACCTGTTGAGTGCTTCTGTGTTGGATTACAATCATTCATCGACTTAGTCGAATCAATCTGCATATTTTTGAAAGAATTCAAGCCAGATTGACTATGGACATCACTAGTATCATGATTGTCATCATTTTGCTCTCTTATAATCCTGCGCACTAAAGTAGACTCATCAAAAATAACATTGCATGTTATTTCCACAACTTGAGTCATCTTGTTTAACACCCTATAACCTTTGTGAGAAGGATGTCCATATCCAAGGAACACACCTTCATCAGACTTAGGTGAGAAAGTGTTAAGCTTCGACTTCCCGTTGTTATGAATATAACATGTCTAACCGAAAGCACAAAGATGAGTTAGAGAAGGCTTACGACCATTATACACTTCATATGGAGTTTTGTTGAATCTTCCATTGATCGCGCTCCTGTTTTGAGTGTAGCAGGCAGTCATGACTGCTTTGCCCCAATACTTCCCACTCAGCTCAGAGTCGGCTAGCATCGACCGCACTGCTTCTTTTAAGGTCCTATTCCTTCTCTCTGCTAGTCCATTATGCTGGGGAGTTCTAGCAGTGGATTTCTCGTGCCCGATTCCAGCTTTAGCACAAAAGTTCATTAGGATGCCGTTGCAAAACTCTGTCCCATTGTCTGATCTTATCCTCTTAACGGTGACTTCTTTGCTATTATGCTCCTTTAGGATCAGCTCGGGTAGGATGAGTTTTACTTCATCCTTTGTCCTTAGCAGTCTGACCCACGTAAACCTGGAGAAATCATCAACAACCACAAGAGTGTAAATCCTTTTACTTACAGTGGCTGGAGTGACTGGTCCAAATAGATCCATGTGCAATAGCTCAAGGATTCTCTCAGAAGTGGCCTTCTCCGGATTTATTTTGAAGAATGCCTTCGTTTGCTTCCCTTGCTGGCAAGCTTTGCATATGCCTTCCTTTCTGAAGGTCTCCTCAGGCAATCCCACGACAAGTTTGTGCCTGGCTAGGTAGTTGATGGTCTTGAAGTTCAAATGAGTCAACCTCTTGTGCCATAGCCAGTTTGTTTCTTCCTTGTTGAATGCTACGAAGCAGGAATGCTGTTGGCCGCTTTGCCAATCAACAATGTATTGGCCACCCTTGTGGATGCCTCTTAGCTTCACTTCACCTGTAGCATTGTCAACAATTTCACACCCAGTGTATGAAAGAAGCATTGTACCCATTTTCGCTCAATTGGCTGATGTTCAGCAAATTGTGTTTGAGGTTGGAGACGAGAGCAACGTTGATGATCCTTATTCCATTTTGCTCAATGCATCCTCTCCCAATCACTCTTCTTTTGCTATTATCACCAAACATGACTGTTGGGCCATGGACTCTTTGAAGTTCTGAAAATAATTCTTCTCGTCCTGTCATGTGTGCAGAGCATCCACTATCTAGGATCCACTCATTTAACATGCATGATGTCTTAGCTCTTGGACCCTGTTCCTGCAAAAAACATCAACAAGTTTGTTTAGGTACCCTCTTAGCATCAGGTCCTGCAGGATTAACATGGGTCATGGTTCCTTTTGGAACCCACATCTTAGTGATCTTCAAGATTTTCTTCTTAGCATCACTTTTAGCAACCTTCTCCGCCTTAGTTGGATAAGCAAATTTTGCATAATTTGAACGAGGTGGAGTGGTGTGCTTAGCCGTCATAGTCCGTTTAAAATGAAAATGATTGGACTCAGGCCTCACATAGGTGTTCCTCCTATGTGGTGTGAACAGCTGATACTGTGGTCATACAGCATGGTATTCAACCTACTTGCCCCTATTTGAAAAGTATATAATTTCTCAATCTAAAAAACTAAAATAATAGTTATTAAAAAACAAATATATTTTTTTAAAAAAAATAAATCTAATTAGAAAATAAAGTTTATATATTCAAAATCTGAAAATTCTTTACAAAACTTACGCATTCACATTTTTTAAATCGCGTAAAAATTTAAGTATTTTTTTCTAAAATCTGAAAATTATTTAACACCAAAATCGTATTCATGTTTTTTACGTGGTGCTTTACTTTTTTCGTAAATTTAGATTTATTTATTTTTTTTAGTTTAATTTTTTATATTCAAAATTGCTTTTAAAGAAATTTTAAATTTTCTTCCATTTCACGTTTATTCTAAATATATCATTTATTAGAGCATCTTCCACAAATGTCGGTTTTTTATTCAAATTTTATTATTTCAATTTCATTTTTATTTTCAGAATTATTCCCTCCGTCCTCGACAGTTATCAATGTATGTGAGTGTAGTGGAATTAATATTTTATTGTTGAGTGTGAAAAAATTTGTCATTTTAGGAAATGAGACAATTAAATGTGACAAATAAAAAAGAAAAATGGGATTACTTAGAGGGGCGGAGGAAGTATTTTTATTATATGCATTACTTCTATATACTTTAGTTTTAGGTTTTATTTTAAATATTTATTATTTTGTTTTTGTTGAGTGTTGGGTATTTTAAATTTTATTTCCATATTTATAAATACTTATTATTTTATTTATAATTAGTCGATTTTTATTTTCAGTTTTTTATCACAAAATAAAAAACTATTTCTATTTTGATAGTATTATTCGAATTTTTGTGTATTAGAGCATCTTAACTTTATTTTTCTTATAAATGTTAATTTTATTTTACTTTAATTTTTATTTTCTGATTTATTTTTGTAAAAATTATATTTATTTTTAATTCAGATTTTATATTTAAATATTTATTATTTATTTTTAGATTGGATATTTTTATAAACTACTCTATGAGTGAGGGTATATTGGAAATTTTAAAAATTAAAGTATTGACTCAAATAGTCATAAAAGGGTCGAGAGTGCTCCTACCACTGAAGGGATTAATCTGGACTTATCCCTATTAACAAGCGTATTAAATTTGATCACTTAAAAAAATAAAAAAGAGAAAAAATGTTTGTGATGGTACCAAGATATCAAGCTTTCCGATGTGGGATTGGATGAATTGAGCAAAGGAAGCAATGCTTGCTTGATCAGAAACATCGAGTTGATGAAACATAACAAAATCGGAAAGGCCAAAGCCTTTAAGTTTTTGAAGAGCTTCGAGCCCTCTCTTCTCGTCTCTAGCGGTCAGCACCACCGTGACACCTTGCGATGCCAACTGCCTGCAAATCTCGAATCCTATCCCTTTGTTTGATCCTGTGACGACCGCATACCTGCAACATCAGATTCCGAAAAAGAAAAGGAGAATACAAGATAAATTAAAATAGGTGGAATAAAATATCAGAAATCAGAAGCAAGAAAATATTGAGCAGTTACTTATTTTTTGCTTCCGCCATGGATGAGGAATAAAGTTGAGAGCCTGCGCTGGTGATTGTGCATGAAGGCGAGAGGTAGTGGGTTTAACTTGTAAAAATTTGGGCGAAGCCTACTGCCTACGTGGATGCACGGAGTTCACAACCATAAAAACATGTTTTTCATTTTTATTATGTTGGTCTTATTTTATTAATTACCGATATTTATCTTCCAAGAAAGAACTAGAGCTCCTTCAAATCTTTCCATTCAGAGAAACTAGCTGGTATTCACAAAATTGAGTAAGAAAATATAATGGCATTCGCAAAATACAAGTTCTAACAAGGATTAAAGTACCTTTTGTTATAATTTTTTAACTAAGATGGCGATCACATCACATCAGGATAAATTATCGGTGGAATTCTTAATTATGAACTGAGTATGGAGCATGCAATTTATTGGAGTAATCTCAATATCTAATTCGAAAAGTAGTTCGCTAGTAGGTTTATGAGATTAGGTCGACTGTAGTTCGACAGAAGTGGGTTGAACCTGTGTAGGTCGAAGAACTCGATGAGCTGTTCGACTTGAATAGATATGGAAAAGATATGGTGTATATCTTGTTTCCTTATTGGACAAGATTGATCCTTATCAGTATTAGATTTGATAGGAATAAATCTATTAGAGATAGATTTAGATTTGAATATATTTTACTATATCTAGATTTATATTCCTTGTGTATCTAGGAATATCTCCCTATATATATCCTTGCTCCCCACCAATTGTAATTGTCACATACTTTGTATTTTCTTCACCATAATAATATCATCACCGATGAGGCTTGAAGAGTGGACGTAGAGCATAGCTCGAACCACTATAATTCTTTGTGTCATTTTAATTTCTGTTTGTTATTTGCATTTGCAATCTCTTCAATTCACAACAAATTGGTGCAGTGAACGTGGATAGAAGGTTTGCGATAAGTTCAGCCAAGTTCGAGGTGGAGCACTTCACGGGATCGAATGATTTCGATTTGTGGAAGTTGAAAATGCAAGCACTGTTCGTGTAGCAAGGCTTGGACGGTGCCTTGAAGGGAGAGGTTGGGTTACCCGACACGATGACAGAGCAACAGAAGAAAGATACACTGGCAAAGGCGCACAGTGCGTTGATTCTAATTATCGGAGACACGGTGTTGAGGAAGGTGTCGAAAGTATGGACCAAACTTGAATCCCTATATATGAAGAAGTCCCTAGAGAATCGGCTCTATCTTAAATAGTCATTGTATTCATTTAAGATGCAAGAGGGAAGATCGATCAACGAGCAGCTCGACGAGTTCAATAAGTTGATCCTCGATCTGACAAATATTAAAGTGGCGATAGGTGATGAGGATCAGACGTTGATGTTGTTGAGTGCTCTGCGAAAGAGTTATTCGAACTTCATGGAAGCCTTAATGTATGGAAGAGAGTCATTGACCATGGATGATGTTCAGTCTGCTCTAAGTTCGAAGGAGTTAAATGAGAAGATCGAGGAGCAAGAGAATTCCCACGGAGAAGGCCTGGTGGCTAGAGTGGCTCGAGGAAGACCGGAGATGAGGAACTCCAATAGGGGAAGTTCGAGATTGAGGTCAAGACCAAAGCCGAAGGTAAAGTCGAAGTTCAGGTGCTTTCTCTGCCAAAAGGATGTACATATCAAAAGAGATTGTCCGGAGAGGCAGACGAAGCAAGAGCAGAAGCAGCGTGTGGATGTAGCTGTTGCTGAGCAGGAATACGACTCTGGAGAGGCATTGGTGATTTCGAATTAGCGCTCAGAGAGGGAATGGATATTAGATTCAGGTTGTACATTCCACAAGACGCCTAATAAGTTATGGCTCGAAGGGTTCGAGGAGTAGGAGAACTAAAGTGTTCTTTTAGGTAACAATAAATCATGCAAGGTGGTTGGAATGGGTTCGGTGAGGATTAAGATGCACGACAATACATAAAATGTACTTTGAGGTGTAAGGTATGTTCGGAGCTTAAGAGAAATTTGATCTCTTTGGGGATGCTCGACGAACTAGGTTACACGATCAAGATGGAAGCTGCCAAGCTGGGACTTTGAAGGTTTGCAAAGGATCTCTGGTCTTGATAAAGGGAGCTCGAAGGAATGAAATTTACACTCTGATGGGGAGCACGATGATCGGGGTGGCTTCGAAAGTAACGATTGATAAGTCTATATTGTGGTACAGATGACTCGGTCACGTTAGTGAGAGGGGGCTACAGGAATTATCAAAGCAAGATCTATTGCTCGGGGATAATATCAGAGAGTTGGATATTTGTGAGAATTGAAGGAATTTCGTTGTTTTGAATTGAATCACTTAATCCATGTAAGCCCAGATCGATAATTGGATATCAAAATAAATTATTATGCATATGATTAATCCTAGCCTGTTCCTATTGAATATGCATAAGAAGGTTTATGCGGAATACCTTGATTGCAGAAACAGAAGAATGTGATGCGCAGAGATTTGATCCATGATCTTCTTTCTTGCACAACAAGATTCAATCATACAAGACGAAGGAATTAAATCTTTGAAATTAATAAAGATTAATTTCAAAATTGAGGAGAGAGAAGAAGAAAATGATTTTCCAGATCTAATCTTCTGATCTGTATCCCAGCTCCGATCCAAGAATCTGGTGAAGATTCTCTCCGAATTCTGTGCCTATCGAGAAGTAGAATTTCCTCATCGTTCTCATATCTCCAGTTGTAGTGACCCGGTGCCAGAGTAGGGAGTGATCGCCGGTGTAGAGAAGCACGGACAATGAGCGGCTCCCATAAGACTTCCATTAATTGAGCGGAGGGTGACATGAATGAACCGGGGCCACACTGGAATGAGAGGGATTCCGAGACTATACAAGAATGGGACTGTATAGTTAAGGAGAGCTTAAGGATTTGATAGGTGCTACTCATACCAACATGGTGCATCATCTTTTTCGGCACCCATTCTAGGAAAACTCCAATGTTAAAAGTGCTTGACCTGGGGTAGAACTAAGATGGGTGACCCCCTGAGAAGTTTCTCAGGGTGCGTGTGAGTGAGGACAAAGCACGTTGGGAAGAACTTGTGTTGGTTTGTGGGGCCAGCAGTCAGTCTGGAAGCCGGTCCAGGACATTGGTAGGTAACGTGGCCAACCTCGGGTGAGCTTGTTCGGGCCCTGGGGCCGGGGCATTACAGATGGTATCAGAGCCGAACCTCTCCCAGTACAGTGTGGTTTGTGGAGGAACCAAGCGGAAGCTGGTGGGCATGTAGTAACCCGGTGTCGGAGCAGGGAGTGATCGCCGGTGTAGAGAAGCACGGACAATGAGCGGCTCCCATAAGACTTCCATTAGTTGAGCGGAGGATGACATGAATGAACTGGACCCACACTGGAATGAGAGGGATTCTGAGGCTATATAGGAATGAGATTGTATAGTTAAGGAGAGCTTAAGGATTTGATAGGTGCTACTCATACCAACCTGGTGCATCATCTTTTCCGGCACCCATTCTAGGAAAAATCCAATGTTAAGCATGCTTGACCTAGGGTAGAACTAAGATGGGTGACCCCCTGGGAAGTTTCTCAGGGTGTATGTGAATGAGGACAAAGCACGCTGGGAAGGACTTGTGTTGGTTTGTGGGAGCCAGCCGTCAGTCTGGAAGCCGGTCCAGGTCATTGGTGGGTAACATGGCCAACCTCGGGTGAGCTTGTTCGGGCCCTGGGGCAGGGGCGTTACACCAGTCACCAATCACAGCTCCAAAATCCTGGTCAGCTGCTTTGCAACTTATGGTCTTGTGGTGTGTTGTGATATGAGAACTTGAGACCTATTTATAGGAAAAATCTGATCTTTAGATGGGCTTGAGCTTTCATGGGCCAGACCAGGGACCAGTATGCAAATAGCAAATAAGGCTTATCAATTTAATAATTCTCATATTCAACCCAGAATATATTTAATTAATTAATATCGATTCATGCCACCAGAGAATCAATATTGTCCTGCCTATTTGCTACCACGTTATGAGGAACGGGTTGCATAGGCTCGGTATATCCCCACATTTAAGGTTACAAACATTCATTAATTAATTTAAGCTCTGACAAGCCATTAAATTAATTAACATCTTATATTCATAAGTCAATCCACTCCACCCTTTTCACTTATGCTTGAACTTGATTAGCCTACAGGACTTTAGCATAAGGAATTGAGCTGCTCAGGGAATGTTACCATCATATACTGGATGTGGTTACCTAGTTCTAGTACTAGATAATTGTTGATGGGTGTAATTTGAAGGTAATCGAAAATAAAGAGAGAATACTCAAGATAGAAGAGAATATGAATTTTATT
>JAPKLW010002659.1:47357-72587 GCA_026898455.1 Plectranthus barbatus | reverse complement strand
GGCGAATCCTTGTACTGATTGTATACTTTTCTAGTGAAATTCTTAGCGTTTCGACTAAGGAGTGGACGTAGATCTATTTGGATCGAACCACTATAAAATCTTGTGTCCATTTACTGTTTTATCACTTTACTGTTTAGAGTTGATTTAAAACCCTGCAACATAGTTGCTAGCGTATATCTGAAAATACATCTAAGTGATAGCTTGAGCTAATTAACAATTTGAATACATTGATAAAAGTATAAGTGTAAGTGACGTATAATTATTCCGCTGCATTTCGTGATAAGTTATATTCACGACGACTCTGACATTTAAGGACCAACACTTATTACATCTCACTTGTGTAATAACCCACCAACCGTATCACTTCGTGGACTCATTTCTCACTCACCGGAATTCGGATTTGAGAAAACAAATATACCACGACCATCTACTCTTCGCGTAGATTATGTTGGTAATATTTAATTACGACGAAATTAAATATTTCACATCGGGAATTTATTACAAAGTACCCGAATTACCAACAGCCATCTCATCACTTGTAGGAACAAGTGTCAGTTTTCAAAGAAGATCAACAAAACGCTTGAAGAAACAGATGAAAATCTAGTCAGAGATAAGACTTGGAGTAAAGTTGGTTTTAACATTAAAAGTGACTTACATACGACAAAACTAGCAAAGTCTGATCGTGTTAAAAATAATTTCGAGAAGTATAAGAAATTAATAAGTTTGGATACCTAAAATGTTTGAAAAAGAATCGTTCTGACCAACAAGGACAAAACAGACTTACCCCATAGGTTTGTAACACTGTTGACATGAAAAACTTTTTAAAAAAAGCATGGTGGGTCAACCAATTTGATAACGACTCCTTTCGTTCTCTCTCACTATAAATATTTTCAGAGATTCACGGAGAGGTTACAACAACAAAAAATAGACATACATAGAACATAGCGAAAATGAACGAGCATGAGCTCTAATATTCATAAAGTCTAAACATTTTAAAGTGCTTACAAGTCTTACTAGTTATTCCATGTTTCTAGACACGAGACTCTTAGCATCTAGCTAGAGTTTGTTTTCTAGAGTTCATACTCTCTTTTTAGAGTTGAATCCGAGATTGATTTCTGAACTCCTTTCTCAGAAGCCAACACTCAACAACCTCCTCTACTATCTATGTTCTGTTAAGAACTCAAAATCACAACCCTATAGCTGTTGTGGCCTAGTGAAGTGTTCGTGGTAAAGCGAGCTACATTAAGAGAACAACTACAACTTGAAATTCACATAAATATCTTGCGTCATTTATTGTTTTCTACTCTTAACCTCTTGCTTACATACTTGAAACCCAACTACTCAATAAGTTGTTGGTTTATACTTTGAACTTGGTTAAATAGTTTTCCGAGCTAAACCATCTTTTAGAGTTCTAACTGACTTGGGTAAGATTTAGTTGGGCCACAACACACTTCTGAGATTCCCTATGCATATTTATCTGACATTTTGGGACCAACACTGATGATGAAGCTGAAGGTGGTTTAATAACGTTGTTACCAGTGACAAGAAAGAAGACTTTGAGTGCAACAACTCTTCACAATTTTTTATTGCAGCTAGAGATCTTGATACCGGAACTGTTGGTTGGAATTAAAAATGTTTGGATGAAATCCACTTAAATTTAGAATTTTAAGAAAAATATTTTAACAAAGTATCATAATATTTATAATTGTACTATTTATCTATTATTAATTTAGGATTTTTAAAGAACCTAATATTTATAGATTTTCCTAAAAATTATTCTTATTAAACTTGATGATTTCTTACAAAGCTTAGAACGGGAAGATTTATTTATTTTAAAGATTTTATTAATATTGAAGTTTTACTATATAAAATCCATGGTTGTAAAAATCGCTAGGCGCTAGTCGGGCGCTCGGGTGAGGCCTAGCGCCTAGGCGGTTTAGGCGGGGACTAGGCGTTTTCTAGACGGTAGTTAATCGGTAAGCTAATTTTAATATATTATATATATAATATATATTTATCAATTAATTTAAAGTAAGAATATCTAAATTTTAATTAATTTTTAAAAAATATATAAAAAATAGGTCGCTCAAACTGATTAGGCGACACGCAGCATGCTTAGTCGGCCACCTAAATGGCGCGTAGCGAGCTTGACCGGCCACCTAAATCGGCGCCTAGGCGGATTAGGCGGCCTAAGCGGTGCCTAGGCGCTGATTACTCGCCACACCGATTAGATACGGGGATTAGAGGGTAATCGTTTCGGTGGAGGACCGCCTAGGCGGGGCCTAATCGGTCCTAGGCGGGGATTTTTAGAACACTGATAAAATCTAACTTGTATTATCTTGTCATTAATAATACAGCTAGTTTGACTGAGATGCCGACTTTATGTCTTAAACTGTGAACCAATGTTATTATCATTCTATTAAAAAAAATTTAAATCGATTCAACCATATTCACTACAAATATTAATGAAAAATAAAATTGTATGACATGGGCGGTTTGGAAGCATTGGGGGACATGTGTTAAAGGAGAAAAACTTTACCTAATTTACACCCCAAAACAAATAAAATAGCCTCTTTCATGTTTAAAATATGCCGCATTCAAATAATTCGGCGATATTCAAAGGTACGGCGACAAGCAACGCCCATTCAAATACTTCTCCATCCACCTCTCGTGTCACTTCTGTTGAATTTGTTTTCGTGTTAAAGAATCAGCACTTAAATTCATTCATTTTTCTTTTATGTGAGAAGTCTCTATCCCAATTTCGGAACAAATGTTTGAACGTTTTACATATGTTTAATTAGTAAAAAATTATTCTCTCCCGGCTCTTTTGATGGATCTTTTAACTCAATTCAGGATTAGAAAGATTACAAAAATTCTCAATTCCGGATCTGAAATATCATAAAATTCTCATTCCAGATTCTTTCGGGTCTTTAATTGAAAATTTATCTTTTAGATCCTGAATTACTAATTAAACTTATTTTTTTTCCTGAATCAATAATTCTTTATTATAGAAGTATTATCAATTAATTTGATTTTTTTTTAATATTACTCATATATAAGATTTACCAGTAGGATATATTTTATGTAGTAGCAGCAGAGTATATCTCGTTATTTAAAAAAATAATGATTCCTTATTAGTTAAATGGTAAAGGTAAAGTTGTTACTCAGCTCCATGAAGAAAATATAGTTTGAGTAGCTCATATGTCAGTGATTCGAAGCCACTTCTAAATGGGTGAAAGACTGAAAGATCCAAACATCTAAAATTTTGAAGTCTAGGTGAAAGAGTAATCCAAAAAATGTGAGTGCTCCTATATTATATGTTGGTTTTTGGGATCTCCTATCCAATACTGTAAAAAATATCTAAAAGAGATAAGCAACCTCCAACCAATCGGAAATTAGTAAATTAGTGTTTTTAGACGGTCTGTAATTATTAGCTGTTTATAAAATATTAATTTTATAACACTCACAAGTATGGATAATTGTATAAAAAATAAATCCCTAATTGTATAAAAAATAAATGGGATTAATGACCCAAAATTGAGGAGTATTATTTAGGCCCTACTTAAATCTCCAACAAATGTTTAATGTGTGATTTACAACAATTATCCTCCTATTTTGTCTTGATAATAAAGGCAAATTTGAAATAAGCGGTTGATTATTCAAACTAGATCTCACGTGCCTGCGCCCAAAAGGATGGGCAGCGAGAAACTGTGGAATTCCACATCTATCGCATATTAATTCAACGTAGCATACGTGCCCCCCTATTGTGAGCTACTTAGACTCTGGACAAAGTCTAAATAATATCATGAATAAATCATAGATAATTATATATATATAATTAAAATTATATTTAACGACAAGTTACATTACTTAAATTATATATATATATATATAGGGAGCGAATTCGATGAGAAATGTTTTAACGTGATAAAGTTAGATTGATTCTTGATTGTGTTCATAAGATTGCTTGATTGTATTCAGGTCGTTGCTTGATTGTAACATTGCTTGGTTGTGTTTTAGTTATTGCTTGATTATTTTTTTGTTTGATTATGTTTTAGTTGTTGCTTGTTTAAATATCAACCATTGACTTTTTTAGATCTAATGAACATGATTCATTCTTTTTCCTCACATGAGAATTTTTTTTATATGATCTCTCGTCTCTCTATCTCTCTATATATATATTTACGGTTTTTTTACCAATATAACGCATTTCGAAAATTACAAACTTTAAAATATAACTTTAGACAATTCTTATAGCAATCATTTTTTAAATCATAAGTATTGTTCAATTTGACATACTTATGTCCCATTTTTGAAATAATGGATAAAACTCATTCGAATTAAGATTCCACAAATTTCTATTAGTACTATCTATTTTTGGAATGTCCATAAATAAAATTGTGGCTTGTTCAGTCCAAAAATGAATAATATTATACTAATATTAGAATTTGATAATTCCAATAAATGACACTGTCTAGGGGTGTGCAACGGGTCGGGTCGGGTCAAAACCGACCCGAAAACCAAGACCCGACCATGACCCGAAACCCGATCTTCCCAACACGAAACCCGCCCGACTTCCCCTCTCACCCGACCCTTCACCCGAACCGAAATTCGGTCGGGTGGGTCGGGTTTGACCCGATTTAGTGGAAGAAATGATAGGTGGTGGTTGCTGCGTGTGGCTGGTGGTGGAGGAGCGGCGAGCCCCTATACACGGCACGGTGGGTGGCTTGGCAGGGGGCGAGCAGATGAGGGCACGGTGGGTGGCTGGGCAGGGGGGAAGCCGGCGAAGCTCCTGCACGACTGTGAGGTGCGTGCGAACGGGAGAACCGTGCCCGCTGGGGCGAGGGCGGCTGGCATGGGAGGCGCCTGGCGAGTGCGGCACCGGAGCGGCTGGAGAGGGGGGGGGGGGCGCCTGGGGGGGGGGGCCCCGGGGGGGGGGGGGGGGGGGGGGGGGCGGCACTGGTTGTGGGTTCTGAAGTTGTAGAGTGAGAGAGAGAAATGAAGACAGGCGGCTGGGTTCTGAAGTTGTAGGGTGAGAGAGAGAAATGAAGACAGGCGGCTGAAAGTAGGAAATTTTTAATTTATTTAAATTTAATTTTTGGTCGGGTCGGGTGACACCCGAACCCGAAATTTAGCGGGTGAAAAAAATCTGACCCGACACCCGACCCGATCCGACCCGAAATGCATCGGTTCGGGTCGGTTTTTCGGGCCGGATCGGGTCTTGCACACCCCTAACACTGTCTATGGGGATCAAACCTGCAACCTCCCAAATTCGGGCTAGTTTGGTGATTGCTTTTGTGGTTCTCTTATGTGCATGTGGAAAACCTCTATGGATATCGATACTATTGTGTTCTTCGAGAAAATGTCACAAGGTATATGGTACTTAGGTTCGAGGGGAGAATTATTGGGTTTGACAATTTCATTTACCACATCGAAAAAAGAAGGTTTGGGAATTTTTAGATGTAAGAGTCCACATAACTATATTAGTATGAAGTATTTTTGAGAAATGCCTTGAAACAAAATCATTCGGGGCGATTCGATCCCAAGTAGATAATATTATACTAATGTCATAATTGCATGCACAATAAAGCCCTATTTGACATTCATAATATCAAAGATTATGAATTTATTTCTTCAAATAAGAATAACGAGCATGAACCGAATCGAGTCGAGTCGAGTCGAGTCCAGCTTGTACGACATACGTCTTTGCCCTAGCTCTCTAAAATCAACATAAAAGACCAATCATATTATCCGTGACCAATCAGTTCGAGTCATAAGCAGTGCTATGAAACCTCTTTATGGTGCACACATTCAAAATCCTCAACAAAACAGGGTTGCTAGTACATCTAGGAGTCTTGAACTGGCTCAAAGCTGCTCCATTTGCAATGAAATACTCCATGATCTTCTTGAACGTGCCCCTCTCCACAATGCAGAGCTCAAGGGGGCCAATGGAGTTGCTTTTCCTCGACACGACGTAGCCCTGGTCGACGAACGAGGCATCCATTTCCCGGCAGCACTCTCCCAGCACCCTCTCCTCCACATCCCCTTCCAGCTCCCAGTAGATTATGTAATGCCCCGGCTGCTTCGCGATGTTCGCGTGGCTCGTGAAATCCACCAGGTCACCCCTGGTGTTCCTCAGGAGCTGTGAGCCCCTCTCCACCACTGATTGGAGATCCCTCTCTGTGTTCTTGTCTATGTTCACCGTTAGAATCAGCTTCCTCCTGCAGATGAAGTTGAGTTTCGGGGTGTTGCGGTGGAAACCGGCGACCTCCACCACGTCTCCGAGCCTGTACCTGTATAGACCTGCATGACGATGATGTTATTGTGTATGTTGCAAATAAAATAGTCTAGATACACGTGATGTATATTGATGGAAGGTGATTCATAATTGGGTGAAGGGACCAAGTTCATTTGGATTTTTCAACGTCTTTCAAATTAATGAAGAGATATTGTTCATCTCCAATTAGTTGGCTTTGTCTCATTAATGTAGAGCAATATTTATTACACAGTAGTGAATATTGCCAACTCTATATCTGATGATATTTGTGCATGATTGTACTATGAGGGAGAAACGAGTGGTTAGAAATGCATCCCTCACATGAAAGTTCTGCTCATCTTCTTCTATGGCTACGATTACTCTAAGTACTAAAGCAAGACCACTATGGTCCAATACCAGCTTGTACCTTAATTACCATGGTAAAAAAATAAATCCAAAATCACTAAGGATTCTTGTAACTAGTAAGAGGCCGGGAGACTGTTTTATCCATCAAATAAGTGTAAAATTTAAGATATTATGAATGATTTTACTCACCGGTGAAAGTGGTGAGCACGATTTCGTATTCTTGTCCAATCTTCACTTGAGAGAGTGGCACGGGATGGTCTTCAACGAAATCGTCTGCAGCCGAGTTGAGGCCGTGGTTCTGGCGATGGAGGGGTATGAATTCGAAGTAGGAAAAAGTTGGTATAACAGCAAATGTGACCTTATGCGGTGGAGATGAAGGGTCTAGATTCACTCCGATCCAGCTCTCTGTGGAGCCATAATCTGCACTCACTAATGGCAGATTTGCTGCATAATGTGACAGCTTGCACAAGTAAGGCTGCATTGATCCTGTCATGATTGAATACACATATTTCGCTTTAGGCCAAAGCTTAGGAATTAGGCCAAACCAATCCGTCCCTTCCAATTCCCCGCATTTGGCCTCCACTTTGGAAGCCAAACTCGGGTTGGGACGGAGGAGCTCAAGAACCGCCATCCGCACTTCTGGGATGGTGATTCGTGAGCTTAAACTCCCATCTCGAATGTCGTTGCAAATCTCCCTCCACAACTCCTGAAATGATCGGAAGGCCTGCACGAGGCTGTAGGCGAACGTGGAGGTTATGAACTCGACGTCGTCGGAGAAGAGTATCCCTAACAGGAGGTGGCAGTAGGTGGATTGCTTGTAGTCTCCACTTGAAATCACTTCTTGTGGACTACATGTGAATGTCTTGGTTTCTTGCTGTTTCATCTTGAACTCCTCGCTTGCGTAAACGTGTGTTGTTGCTGTTCCCACCTTTATCCCTCCCTTCGTCTTTGACCGCCTACTGCTGTATATGAATTCAAGAACTCTCCCTTTTTCTCGTGTGGGGTATACTCTGAAACAAAAATAAAAATATTACAAAAGTACTCGGCAGCAACGGCTGCAGATCAGCAAATTCTAAAGTAAAAACCTTGATCTATAAGCCGCCGCAAGTTTGAAGATTTGGAGGGTCGTCTCGGAGCTGTGACGGGTGAACGGCACGTACTTTGGCCTTCCCTCCGTCGTGCCGGAACTAAAACAACCACAACAACAACCATTAATGAGGTATGTCTGAACAAAAATGAACTTTTATATACATTCTTTAGCTTTCCTATACCAAATCAGGCAATTTTGAAGATCCCATTTTTTGCAATTGTCAACTCAATCTAGTGGTGGCCATTTGGAATCGGAACCGCCGGAACCGGCCCTGAACCGGCCCGGTGGTTCACGGTTCCGAACCGGAACCGGACCCGTTTTTGGACGGGCCGGTTCAGGTTCAAGAAATAGCCCGAACCGGAACCGGCGAATATTTTTAAAAATTCAAAAATCGAAGAATCAGAGAGCGCCACGTGTCCGAAAAAATAAAAAATAAAATATTTTTCGAACCGCCGGTTCCGAACCGAAACCGTGTCCCACCGGAACCGTAACCTTCTACCCACGGGCCGGTTCCGGTTCCATTTTTCCGGAACCGTGGAACCGGCCCGTGGCCACCACTAACTCAATCACGTCAACTACCAGTTTTTATTTGAAGGAAATTGCCAACCTCAAGGAAAGAGTGGTGATGGGTTCTTGAGTGAGAAGCGGCGTCGTTTCGCCGTTGGCGATGCGTTGAATGTAAGGCTCCAAATCTGCATGACAAGCGAGAGGCACCAAAGAAGTGTAGAGAGACTCCAATGCAGACGCTTCAACTTGTTGCAGTTGGACGTCTCCCAGCCATTTCTTGAGATACTCGGCGCCACAATTCCGTTCAAGAATGCGGCGGAGCGTCTCTGTTTGGACGGCGGCCGCCTCCTCAGCCACCGTCTCGAACCAGTCAATGATATTGTTGCTCCGACAACTCATAGCTAGTACAACGTGGTTAAAGGGGACACAATTTTGCAAAGATAGATAGATAGTTGGGATTATATAATGAGCGCTGCTGCTTCTGTCCTATTCTTCTTTACATTTCGAATAGAGAGGGAGCCCACTTGATTTATGACATTTCTGATTAGTTATCCATCAAGAAAAACTGGCCAGCAGAAATTAAAATTTCAAATCAAGCAGATGATTAATATTATTACAATATCTTCTTCATTTATTTTGATATGATATATACATATATATATGCTTTGTTAGCCATGACAACACTTTCGTTGTAGAGATTCTTCACATATTCCAAGTGGCATGCATGCTCAAGTTGAAATCCTATAGCTATAGCCACTTTCCTGTATGGTTGTACATATCAATCAAATTATATTTGCCAAATACATTAATTCATTTAATGTTTTACTTTCAACGATTTTTTAAAAAATTGTCTCGAACTTTCAATAATATTATCATCACATCGAAACAAAACTCATAATCAGGTTATCAAAAAAATGTGATAATTATTTCCAGCATTGCGAATGTGACATGACTCGTTGGAACCAAGCATAATAATTAATTACATTTAGGAATGGCTAAAGACGGGGGATTTTTTTATGGGTGTTGCTAAATGGCCATAATTTTGTTGGCCATAAATTGGCCATAATGTATTAATTTACCTAATTAATGAGAAATCAAATGCAAAAATACTATATTACCCTTAATATAATTTAGTAATAAAACTCTAAGACTACCACCTCTTCCTCACACGCCCAAAGAAAAAAAAAAGTTTTTTCAATAGAAATTAAATATTCACAAAAAGATTTAAATGAATTAAATAGATATAGTTTCACCTCTACACAATACCAAAAAAATATATAACATCATATTTTATTGTAGTAACATTTTTTATAAAAAATAATTTATTTTGCTATAGAACAGAAATGAAATAATTGCAAAATAAATATCAAGATTCCCATTGCATAGAATAAATATTATATAAAAATTATAAAATACCAAATCTATAATACAATGTTAAAATTTTATTAGTAGAAATCCTATTAAAATCATATACAAATTATCCATCAAAATTTTATTTTTATCCTCTATTTATTGATCAAAACAAAGAAGTATAATTACATTTTATATTATAGTGTTCGATTGAAATTAGAGATGAAGATTTGATATTTTAATTAATAATTATATATGTCGATCCCGATATTAGAGTGTATGTAGTGTGCAGCGGAAATTTTAAGATCTAAACTTGCACTCACAAACTGGTGATTCTCGACCAGTGAGTTTATGAAAACTCTTTGTCTGCGAGCAGTGAATTACTTGTTCAGTTCGAATATACTACAACACTGAAATGTGTTGAATTTTAAAACCTTGCAGAAATATAAGAAAGCAGTAAAAAAGCAAGGAATTTATAGAGGTTTGAAGCCTAAAGTCCTAAGTCCTCTCTTTAAGACCTTGGCCTGAAAATTCACTAAGTTTTAGTTACAGATGGGTCTCACGATCTATCACTAGCAGGTAGATGTCAGTATCTACCGGTCCACTAAATCACTCGTCCAGGCCTCTGGTCCATTCGACTTCGCTGATTTGGAGAGTGGGCACACCACGCAGCCTCCTCCTCTGGAGTTGAGAGTTTTATAGTCCCTCCCAAACTGTCAAACTGTTTGGTTATACGCCCGTAAGAATCACTTCTGGAGATTTGCACTGACTACTTTATTCTTTATAGGAGAAAAAGAAGACCAATGAAATAACTCGAGCTGAGAAGCTGCGAGTCTCGTGTTCAATAAATGACACACGGAAGGCTGAGAGATAGCATAGATGATAGAAATGGTTGAGTTTTCACTTGAGCAGAGTTTTGGTGTTTTTTCTCGTTTCTATATTTGAATTACTCTGAATACTTCATGTATATATAGACGAAGTATGAGTAATTCAAATTGTAGCCGTTTAGAGACATTTGAGCATCGTCCAATCTGATGCGTCTTTTTTCTGATGGGAGCAGGGCGCTTTTCCTGAGGTTCAGCACCTGCTTCATCCTTCTCTGACACAGGATGTCGACATTTTGCTTTTTATGTCAGAACGGTTCTGCCAGTCCGAGGAATTTGAACTGGTTAGTGCTTCTTCAGTCTTTAATGAGTCTTCATTCTTAAAAACTGATCTTCGGTGATTCCTCTGACTTGTTCTCTTTGTCTCTTCGTGCGAGTAGGAACTAACTTTGTAAATTAGAAGTGATCCAGGCTGGTGTCTTCTGTCAGTGTCTCTGAATCATCAGCACCAAACTAGTAGTAGGTATCTCCTTACTCAGCATGATAAAAATTGGGGTTTTGTATTTCCACCCAGTTTGTCTTGATCAACTTTGTCAGTTCTGTTACAACTCGACATAACCTAACAGGACTTTACAAGTTTGAATGAACTAAGTTAATCTAGAGACACTAATAACTTGATGGTTTCTATACAAAATTTTGATTCATCAAAACAACAATTAAGTAGGAATATTTCCTAACAATATAATACATAATTGTTAGTCAATCAATACATGATAGAAATATTCATAGCATTATAATGTGACATTTGACACATAGTATACTTTATAATAAATAATAGTTTTATAAAAAGACACATCTTATCAGACTATAGCACACAAATAAAATAATAATTTATAATATTAAACTGTGTATATAATATTAGAATATATATTACTTTCATGTTAATTTCATAGCCTATTAATTACTTTTAATTTTATAATAAATTTTAATATCATTAGAATCCAATGTCTATAGGATTATGGTGTCACTCTATATTTTAAATTATTTGTTTATAATATATAATTGAGCTAATAAAAATTTATAATAAGATTTTTGTTTCATAATTTATTATTGGCTTTTATTTTTTTTATTATTTTGAGTTATTATTTCATTTGGAAGTATAATCTAATATAATATTAGTATATTACATTCAAATGTCATAAGTATTGTTATCTAATGCTATAATAGAGTAAACTATATGGGATACTATAACTCATATTTAAAAATTATTATTTAGTAATGTGTAATAATTTTTTTTACATGTACCATCAAAATATAGTTCATTTGTATTATACGTATTAATTACTTTAGTTTATATCTTAATGTGTTGATTTAATGGAAATTTCATATTTTAAATTTGATAAAATAAAAATCAACTTTTATGTTCCCTTCCCGAATTTGCCTCTTCCTCGTACATAGATATCACCTCTAAATTTATGTTATCTAATTTAAAGCAATTATTTCAAAATAAAAGAATTTATATTCATAGTATCATAAATTAAAAATAGTATTTTTTTTAAATATCATACACATTTGGTATATGAAACTACCGATTAAAAAAACAAAAAAAATCCAGTAAAATAGTTAGAGAAAAAAAGAATTTATATTTCCATCGATATTGAAGACGTAAAAAAATAAGTAGAAAATAGGAGAAGAGATAAATAAAAAACAAAGGGTAATTATGGAAGAAAACTAAAACATTAAATACACTTTAATGTTAATTAATTTCTCAATCAATAAAATTATCAATACAATTTTTTATGGCCAGGCCATATTATGGCCAAATAGAATTATCCTTTTTTTATCCCGTGTTGGTCCAACCATTATTTGCTATCATTACTTATGAGAGAGATGGTGAAAACAATACTAGCGATTGAACAAGGATACAAAATCTCACGTTTTTTATTGTTTTTGTCGTATATACATTCAACTAGTTATGCCACGAATACTATACTCAGAAAAGTTAACAAGTTGTATTTGTTGTCGGTGTTTTTCATTGGGAAAGAAGTTTAAGAAAGTATTGGACGAACATAATTAGGATCGCAAGTGAAAAAAGTAAATCTAATCCTAAGCAGCTGTACCAAGACTAGCATGTTGATGGTCAAAATCTAACCATGGAGATAAGTTGAGCAGAACCCGTTATTTGGGTCAGAGCTGGAAACCATCGAGATTCTTGATATTCACCAGACTATACAAGTTCACAACTAGCAGAGGTCGACCTCGAGCCCAGTCAAAAGGGGCTATACAATGGGGCCGTAACTTAAGCAGTCGAGCCACCCTAGTGATTGACCTAAGACAATGAAAAAGGGACTCTTCACCTCGAGGACGACACAAACAGGTCGAACGGTCACATTCACTCACTTTATAGTACAAGGGACTGTTTTGTAACTGATCACGGGAATTCCAGGACTAGCCCCTAAATCATGATGATTATGATCCCTAGCTAGACTAAATACACTGGTATAAAATGGTGAATATAGATTGAATAAAACATAACAACAGCTTCTCTCACTTTTCAACAGTACTTCGCTATCTATCTTTTAAGTTCACGATCAACGAAATCGAATGTTAATAATTTGGCGCCGTTTGTGGGAACTTAAGGGATTATTGATGGAGAGCGCAGGAAACGTGACAATTTAGTGTCGAGCTATTGCTCATGTCGACGAATGAACAAATACAACAAATTATTGCAAACCAGGGAAATGAATTAGTCATCAAGGAAAAGAATATCGAAGAGGTTCGTAAGAAAATCAGATCTATACAAAGCATGGAGGCTTAAACGATACGGAGAAATAAGACAAAACCAAGAAACCTCGAAGGGACTTTCCAATAAGTAGGAGAAGGCGAAGAAGACAAGGACGAGGAGGCAGGAAATGAGAATGTTGGGGAAGACATTGAGAAGGACAACAACAATGAGCAGTCCGAGAATGAGAAGAGGATGAAAATGAAGACAAAGGAGCCGATGAGGAGGATAGTGGAGTGGAACATGAGGTATACGAAGAGGATGAGAATAAAGCGAGGAACGAGCAAAAGTCCACCAATTTCAGATTGAGGATGAAGGAATTTTTAATTGCAAATTGAATTGCATAAATCTGATTGCCAAGGACCCATTATTGGATATCAAAAATAAATTTCCATCTTATAATTGATCCTAGCATTTTGCTCTTAAAATTGAATGCAATGAATAAGTTTTGCGGAATACCGGGAATGAAACTTCTCAGAACTTGTGTGCAGGGATTAGGAGCCTTGAATCCTTCTATCGTAATAAGATTTAAATCTACAAGAACTAAAATTAAATCTCTGATTTTATTTAATAATAAAATCAAAATTATTAAAAAAAGAAGAACAAAGGTCCTCCAGATCTAATATTCTGATCTGTATCCCTCACTCGTATCCAAATATCTGGTAAAGATTTTGTACAAATATTGCACCAATTGATAATTAGAATCTCTTCCTCCTTCTTAGATGCTATTGCCTATCAGCTCCCAAAAAATATGGTTAGCTGATCTACAACTTATGAACATGTAATATAAGGACTTGAGGGGGCATTTATATGAGGATTTCTGATCCCTAATGGCCCAGACCAGGGATCAATATGTAAATAATAAAGAAGACTTCTAAATTAATTAATTCTCATATTCAACCCAAAATATAATTAATTAATATTGATTCATGCCACCAAGGAATTAATATTGACCTACCCCTTCGTTACCACGTTATGAGGACTAGGTTGCATGGACTCGACTTATCCCCTTATTTAAGGTTACAAACACTCATTAATTAATTTAAGCTCTCACAAGCTTGCAAATTAATTAATATATTTTATTCCTAAGTTAAACCACTCAACATTTTTATTCCTAAGATATACCACTCAATATTAATTAATGATGGGCGTACAAACCTAATCAACAACAAAAACGAGGAAGCTTGCATATGCAGTCTATTCGTCTCCTTCCTGATTGATCCAACATTACAATTGTTCATGTGTCTGCCGAGACATTCAAACTACTGAAATGCATCAGAATTTTGTGCTGCACTTCACAAGTAGTAGGAAACCATCTAAAAAATCCAACAATCTTTATTCTATCGTGCAAGGCGAGACCGAACCCCTAAGGGATTACATTGCATGATTCAACAAGGAGCGAGTAACAATCCCTAACATCTTGGAAGACACGTCGGTGTCAACATTAATTAATGATCTTAGTGGAGACACCACACTATTTCAAGAATTGACAAGATATCAATGCTCAACCATGGCCGAAGTGCAAGCAAGGGCCGATGCGGAGCTAAGGGTGGAAGAGGCGCTAACAACCAAAAAGAAAAAAAGGAAACACCTGTGAAAAGAATAAAGAGGGTAGAACGGAGTGAGCCCAAAGAGCACACCAAGCTTCGACCCTACTCGCAGAGTAGAAGTGATTAGAGGATCACAGAGGTTCCCTCTAAGTAGACTTTCGACGGATCTACTTACCCGTTGTGCATGCATTTTGTTCTTGCTGTCGATGAGATTGTTAAATTGGGAGGGAAGTCACGATGGCCTGCAAAGATAATATGGGATCCAACATTTTGAAATAGAAAGTTGTTCGATAAATTCCACAATGATCATGGTCATTTATCTGAAGACTGTCGAGCATTGAAGGAAGAAGTTGTTCGCCTCTTGCGAGAGGGCTATTTGACCCACTTGTTGGCAGAAAATGGAAGAAACATTTGGAGGAGAAATCCTAAAAAGAAATATGATGAGAAAACTACCTCAGCCTGCCATTGGAGCAATCCGACAACCTATTGTGCAACCAAAGATCTATCGAACAGTGAACACCTTCACGGGTGGTTCCATACTCAGTAGGTTGACATATTCATCTCCCAAGTGGCATTTTCAAAGCATTCATCAATCTATCCATCACATATCACAGGAGCTCACCTTCCCGGATATAAATTTCATGAGGGAAGACAGTGAGGGAATCACTTTACTTCATGAGGATGCACGGGTCATAACGGTTCCCATCACCAATTTCATGGCAAAACACATCTTGATCGATGGAGGAAGCTTGACCAACATACACTTCTATGAAGCGCTTGTGGAAATGTGTATTCGCGAAGAAGGAATAGAGAGGAAGTTGACATTGCTCGTGGGATTCAGCGGCGAAAGCTTAAAAATGATGGGACAACTCATGCTGCCAGTGTTTGTGGATTGCATAAATAGATAAGACAAATTCTAAATTTCGGATGCCCTATCGGCGTACATTGTCATCTTGGGAATGTCATGGATCCACGGGCTCTGTACTATGTCTTCTGCCTACAATAGATGATCATGTTCCCTCATACCTGACAGAGTTATGAGCATAAATGGGGACCAACAAGCAGCGAGGAGCTACTACCCAGTCGAGCTATTAGCTGTGCACAAAGGTGATCTTGGAGAGGTGAACAAGGTAGAAGAACTATAGGAGGTGACTCGACCCACATAAGAAAATGAATGTGGGAGCGAACCTCTTAGAGAAGATAAAGACAAAACTAGTCGGCTTCGTGTTAGAGCACAAAACGTCTTTTGTGTGAACCAAGGAAGACGTGACTGGAATTGACCTTTCGAGTACCACACATCAACTGCACATCAATGATACCATCAACTCCAATTTTCCAAAGAATTAGTGGTTCCCACATGTACCACCTACTTTCTGCCATTAACTTGTTCCTTCCATAAGTAGACATTCCCATTAAAAACTCTTTCAGTACTATGTAATTGATCATCTCCACCACATACAATTGCTAATCTGGGAATGATTATTTGATTTGTGCGTCTGCATCCTCCGAGGTGAATATTCTGCTCAAATGATCTAACACTTTGTTTTCTAAATTGGGTTGTCCTTGTTCTCGGGGTCCAATTCTTGTAGAAGTAAAACTCATCTGATCAACCGTGGTTTAGACTCCTTCTTAGACATCAAATATCTAATTCTTAAGTGGTCAAAATACACCGTAACCTTCAATCCCAACAAATAAGATCTAAACTTCTCCACAGCGAAAACGATAGTCAACATCTCCTTCTCTGTTGTAGAATAATTGAGTTAGGCAGCATTCAAAGTTTTTGATGAATAGTACACCACATGCCCAACTTTTCCAATCTCTTACCAAAGAACAGCTCCAACTGCCCTAGCATCACACATTATCTCAAATGGATCCCCCCACATTGATGGTTGAATGATAAGTTTAGATATTAGAGCTTCCTTCAGATAACCAAAAGCCTTCTTGTAGTCTTCTCCAAACATCAACTTTATTCCAACTACAATAGCCTTGTCACCGGTTGTGCTCTTTTGAAAAAACCCTTGATCAAACAGCACTAGAAACATGCGTGCCCCAAAAATACCCTCACTTGTTTCAGATTGGTGGGATTGGGCAATTTCTGGATCAACTCCACTTTTTTCTTGTCCACCTCAATTCCACGTTCTGACACCACATGCTCAAGTACGATTCCTTCACGAACCACAAAGTGGCCTTTCTCATAATAGAGAAAAATATTCTTCTCCACACAGCGTTGCAACACCTTCTCCAGATTACCTATGCAATCTTCAAAAGATTTCAAGTAGAATGAGCAATCGTCTATGAATAACTCAATACATTGTTTGCGTTGATCAAAGAAAAAACTCATCATACACCATTGGAATGTCCTCGGGGCATTGCAGAGACTAAAAGACATCCTTCTGTAGGAAAATGTGCCAAATGGGCAAGTGAATGTGGTTTTCTCTTGGTCCTCCTGTGGTAGGCAAATCTTCATATAACCCGAATATCCATCCAGGAAAGGAAGAATAAATTGCATACCGATTTCTCCAGCATTTTATTAATCTAAGGAAAAGGGAAATGATCCTTCTATGTGACAACACTCAACTTCCAATAATCGATGCAGACTCTCCATCATGTGTGTAGCCTGATTGGGATAAACTCTTTTTTTCTCATTTTCCACCACTTGAATGCCCGACTTCTTTGGGATCACATGAATTGGGCTAAATCACTTGCTATCCAAAATTGGGTTTATGATACTCTGGTCCAAGATCTTTAAACATGCCCTCCTACATCATCAGATTCAGCTTCCTTTGATACCCTCAAATGGGCTTTGCTCCTTCAAGTAAATTGCGATGCATGCATACATATGGCTTATCTCCTTATTATCAGCCAATGTCCACCTAATTGTCTCCTTGAAAGTGCTCAAAACCCTTTTGACTCTTTCCTCCTGCGTCTGGGTCAAATTCGTGCTAATGATCAATGGTAGGTTTTTGCCGTCTCCAAGGTAGATGTACTTTAGGTGCTTGGGCAATGTCTTCGGATTCAATTTGGGCGGCTCCTCAATGGATGGTTTTATTTTCAGGTACCCTAACAACATGGGCAATTTGACCACCTGAGCCTCTTTGGGCTCTTTCTCACTGGTAGGGTTTCGCCTTCTCCAAGATAGATTTATCTTAGGTGCTTGTGCAATGTCTTTAGATTCAATTTGGGCAACTCCTTAATGGATGGTTTCATTTTCATGTATCCTGACAACATGGGAAAGTCGACCACCTGAGCCTCTTTGGGATCTTCCTCACCATAGAGCTGCATGATCACTTCTCTCATATCCTCATCTTCTTACTCTATTGCATCCTTTTTCGTCAATCCCTTCTCTAGGGCAACCTGCAAAAATCCTTTACCACAACAAACTACCATGCTCCTCGGTGAAGGAGTAAATTAGATCAACTTGATTTAACCCTTCAAGGTCTTGTGGATACTTTATGGATTTAAACAAATCAAAAGTAATTTGTTCATCAAATTCACAAGTAAAAGGAACCTCTTTAACATCTGTCGTAGTTTTTTCAGTTTTCATGAATGGCCTTCCGAGATAATGGTTTTAGTTTCTTTCAAAGGTCCAAGATTTAATTCTTCATTAATAGAAAAACACATAACATTAATTGGAACACTTAGATCTAGCATGGCTTGTTTAATAATATTCACAATAACACAAGGTATAGAGAAAATATGTTAGGCAATATTTTTTAGATCATGGCAGACACATTCTCCTCTAGCACGAGTTGAGCTTCACCCTCAAATTGCACATTCTTTTAGCAGAGATCTTTTAGAAACTTCGCATATTTGGGCAGTTGCTTTAAGGCCTCCAAACATGGAATGTTGATCTCTATTTAGATGAAAAGATTTAGCAACTGTCGGTCTTCATTTTCTTTCTTATTTCTTCTCAATTGGCTGGATAATGAGGTGTCCTCCATGCTTCAACTTTCCATATTGACTGGAGATCCATTTGGGTATCCGCACCCTATGCTTCTTCACTTGAATCCTGCGGCTTCTTCACTTGAATCCTGCGGCTTATTCTCCTTTTGATGCGGATCAGGCATTTCCCCACTCCTCAGGACTGCATTCACATGTATTATTGGCTATTTAACTTGGGAAGGTAGTTTCCCTTCCTTCTTTCCCAGCTTAACTTCTTTGGCCAATTGGGTGATCTGATTGCCCAAAGGCATCATGTCTTGCCGAATTTCTTATTTGAACTTTTCACCATCTTGGTGAGCCTTTAGTTGTTCTTTGGCTAATGTTTTCACCAAATCTTCAAGTTATCATTTAGGCTGCTGCTGCATTTGATTGGATTGCCCCCCTTGTGGTTGTTGATGAAACTGTTGCACTTGGAATCCATTTTGCAGCTACTAGACGCTTTTGCCATCTGAGATTGTAGGTGTTGGAATATGGATCCAATTTCTTTTGATATCCATCAATTGCCTGCACTTCTTCATTCATGACCACAATTGGGCATTTCTCTGTTGCATGCGTAACATCACAACAGAATGCACATGCCTTAACGATCCTTTAGGTTTGAAGAACATGATTCATGCCCATCTTCAAATTACTTGACTTCTTTCTCCAGGTCATTTTTATTATTCACTTCATCTCAAACCTCCTTCCCCTCCATTGCGCTTTCTTTGGCAATATCCATGATGAGTTTGAACACTTCATCAACGAATTTGTTCATGGTTGTGCCCCCACAAGCCACATTCAATAACTTCTTTTCGGCTTTGCGCAAACCCACTATGATGTATATGACCAAGTCTTTGTCAGCAATTAGATGTTGTGAACATATTGCCAAAAATCAATTGAATCAGGTCCAATAATCATAGAAGGTTTCATTCTCCGACATCCTTATGCGCCCAATTTCACGTTTTGCCGTCTGGACTTACACAAAAGGATAGTACATCTGCAAGAATTTTTTTTGTAATTCTTGCCAAGTGGTTGCACTTCCCGCTTGTAAGGAATACAACCACTCTCTTGCTCTATCTTGTCGAGTAAATGGAAAGGAGCACATCCTGATATAGTTACCCATATTGCATCGCTGCGTTGAGTTGCACAAATAATATCAAAGTATTGGAGATGTTTGCGCAAGTCTTCCCCAGGATTATTGTGGAACTTGGGAAGAACCCCTATTTTAAAGGATTTGTGCTCCCACGTTATTTATGGCACCGACAGCGTTAAGCGCATTGGTTGCATGTTGAGGTTTGTTGAAAAGCTAATTCCCTTAGAGTTCTTGCGGCTGCCTGTCCATCTCCATTTGCTCCATTCCTAGCCATGTTTTAAATCTCTAGAGGTTGTTTCAATTCATCAAAATTTTCTCCCAAACTTTCTTCTAAACAATCTTGAACAGATTTCTCCCTTTCTTGCTTTCGTAATCTAGCTTTTGCCTCATTCTGCCTTGTAGTCCTCTCAATTTCTAGATCGTGCACTAGATTTAAAGCACGATACATAGACACACACCAAAACAACCAACAAACAAGAAAGCTAATACAAGGTTAGCTTTGTCGCCACTCCTTGGCAGCGGTGCCAATTCTAATGCAGTGTCATTTCGCATCATGAAAACCAAGTGCCCGAATCTGGCCACAAGCTTTATCTTAGCTTAAATGCTATGTAGATAGTCAATTTGAGTCAAGGTCGGTTTCACAGGGAGTGGAGTTAACCTATGCAACCTTCCGTGTCACAAGAATCCAAGTGAAGCAAATGATTTGTGTTTGCTAATTAACCTGAAAATACTTAAAAGAAGATATCGAATGTACAAAAGTGTTTAGAGTGAATGAATCTGGATATCGAGTTGGTGATAATGGTGTTCATCAGTTTCATGTAATTGGTTAATTGGTAGGTAGATAGATCCCAGGTTATCTTCTATGAATTTGAAATCGTCTCAACTCTAGACATTGTAAATACAAGGAGCGTTCCTAAAACAAAATGGACTACATGGAATACCTACAATCACTAGACTTCCACTAGAGCTCTCCCCCTTAGTCAATAATAAGGTTTCTACCTAGAGATCCTACAAGTGCCCAGCTACTGATGACATGGCTAGTTCACCCGAATAGTTTAGGCTAACCGTAGTTGCCCTAATCCTTTTTTTTTTGTAGCTGGCCATCTCAACCCTAGTGCTTCAGCTACATTAAAATTTGGGAACCCATTATAATACTAGGCTAATGACATTAGTTACCAGCCTGGCTCAACCTAGCATTGCCCTTCCAACCCCTAACCATATTGGTTTTGCCACTCGTGAGTTTAATTGGCTAAAGCTACCCCACTTTGATTGCCCAATTCCCCCATACTATAAGAAATAAGGTTATAGACAATGCGGAATCCGCATAGTCTTTTACTCAATTCCTCGTTGTCTATGAAAGTGTAGTCTATCTGAATAAGGTTATAGACGATGTGGATTTCTGCGTAGTCTATACGGAGATAGACTACATGAATTTCTGCATAGTCTATACAGAGTTAGACGACGTGGATGTTCGCATTGCCTATTTATTTAATTTATTATTTATTATTTTATTATTTTTTATTTATCAACAATTTAAACTCATAACAAAATAATTATAGAAATATGATAGTAACCTACTGATAAGCTCGTATTTCTACTCACTTATCGCATGATTTTTCTTTACTTTTATGCATTTTAGTTGTTATTCTTGAATAAACTGAGCATGAGTGTATATTAGAGGGTATTATGCTTGTCATGGTGAGATTTCGCAGGTTTTAGGCCAAATCCAATAGAAACTCGTTCCGAAAGCAGCAGATGTTCAAAGAAACAGTAACTACTTCTTCCACCGATAGAATCTGAGTAAATGGAGCATAGCATTTGAAAGATCTTTGAATTAGCTTTCCAACGCAACTGGAATCGGGTCAATCGGAGTTCGGGAGTGAAAGTTATGGCCAAAACCGTGAGACTGCGCAGAAGGGTCGAAAGTTGCGAAAATGGTCTCTGTTTCGACCGACGCAAGGTTCATCTCGACCGAGACGGACTGTTTTGGCGAGATTCTGCAAGATTTTCACATATTTTGGGCAAGAATTGCTTGGGATTCAAGTTACACATCAATTTGGAAGCAATGAAGACCCGAAAAGGAAAGTTTCAACCAAGAAAATCATTCCTTTTGTAGTTTTGAGCAAAGAAGGAAAATATCAAATACCATCAACTCAAGAAGGAAATTCCCAATTTCATCAATTCCTACCATTCAAGAGTCTTACCCTACTCCTATATAAACTCATGTCCAGTTCATTGTTTATCATTCCAGTCCAACTTTAAATTTCAGTTCATAGTTTAGTTTCTTTAGTTTTTAAGGCTGGAATCAAAACCTTTATTTTATTGTACCTTTATTTTTCTGCACCTTTATTTTAATGCAATCTTTAATTTTTATTTCAATGTTTATTTTTAATATGCTAGGCTAGATTCTTTATCAGATTCTAGAGTTTCTCCATTTGTGATACATGTTTTGATTTGAATTCTTCAAACCCTTTAATTGGTTTAAACTCTTTGGTTTTATTTCAAATCTATTTTCAATTGAAGGATCGAGAGATGAAAATTGGAATAGGTTTTTGTTATTAATTGAAGGACCGAGAGGTGAAAATTGATAATAGGAAGTGAGAGTTTAATACATTTGATTTTCTGTCCAACCAAGAAGAATTCAATTGTAGGATTAATCTAATTTTTATTAAGATTGATTAACTTGTGTTTTTGAGACCGAGAGGAGATAATCACTAGTTAATAATCTAGGTTTTAATTGCCCGACCAAGGAGTTAATTCCACTTTACCAGATTTTCCACCAAAAGTCTTTTATGGGTTTGGATTATTTATTTCTTGCATGTTGATCAGATTGGTAGATTTCCCTAGAATCTGTGCTATCTTTTATTTGAATTTCTTTAAAAGTTGTTTTCATAAAACCCAAAAAAAAAACTCTCAAATTTGGTTTTGCCCAAACAAAAGATTGAAAAACTACATTCAGTATATGAATTACTTTCGTTGTACTATCTCTGTGGGTTCGACATACCTTCGGGTTATTTATAAATTTATTTGCCCTGTGCTATAATCTGTGTGCAGATTTTGCATCGATCACCTACTAACCAGAAAATAAAAAATTTCATTAAAAAATAAATCGAGTTTAGGCATAAGCCTTACAATCAAGAATCCATGCCAATAGGAACCGCAAATACATAACTAGGTATAAAATGCATTAAAGGAAATTGATAAAAGGGCTCTGGTGCAGATGTGGTAGAGGATTTCAAAATCAACCATGGTACTTATTCAGATTGAACAACCACAATGGTATTGGCTTTCAACTCTTTTGTGGGACTGGCATCCCATGGAGTTCCACTAAAAGGAAGATCTTTTCAAAGCTATGTCGCATTGATAAGCTCATTATTTTACTCGCTTATCTATATTATTTTCTACTATTTTATGTATTTTTATTGAGTATATATATATATTATGTGCATGAGTCTATATTAGGTGGTATTATGTGCGTTTTGGTGTTTTTGTAGGGTTTTAGGCCTAAGTTCACGAGAATCCATTCCGGAAGCAGTGACGTGTAAGAGTAGCAGTGACGATTTCGTCCACAAGAGGAATTCGAGCTATTGGCACATGGAAATGGATGATGCTTTGAGTTAGCTCTCCAACGCAACTGGAATCGGGTCAATCGGAGTTCGGAGGAGAAAGTTATGGCCAAAACCGTGAGACCGCGCAGGAGGGCGAAAAGCTGCATCGACAGATGCCAACTGGCATCGATCGACGAAGACCGAGGAGGCCCGTCGATCGACGTAAATCAGAAGCAATCGACGCGGAGGTGTCTGCTGGAGCGAAAATCTGATTAAATTCGGATTTATTCATATCTTTAGCCCTAGATTTGATAGGATACACATCCACCACTATAAATACCTATTAAATTTGATTTTTGAGTACCAATTATCACATGCAATCATATTTTAGAGTTTTTAGAGTTTGGAGACCTGGGAAACACGAAACCCTTTATTTTTCTTGTAAGTTCTTTTATGTTTATGCAATTTAATATGTTTTATTTTGGATTTCTATCTGCGATGAGTGGCTAGAAACCCTAGCGGGTTCTAGGGTTGATATTATTATGGATGCATGTTAGGATTAATTAATTAGGTTCATGATTCCTGTATTTATTCTACAATTCTAGATTAATTCAAGGACCGAGAGGTGACGATTAATTTAGATGTATAGCTATTGATAGAAGGACCGAGAGGTGAATATTAATAATGGGAATAGGAATACATGATACGATCTACACTATCCAAACAGATGTACTAGATGTAGGAATTGAACTGATTTGCTTATCGGATTGACTAATTTGGTGTACTTTGAGACCGAGCGGAGATGAGTCACTAATTAGTAATCTAGGTTATATTTGCCAAACAAGGAAATATAGCATTGTTGCAGTATTCCACCTGTTAAATTAATTGATTCCTACATGTTATCCATAATAAGAGTTCTTCCCTAGAATCTGTGTTCTTTAATTTGCTTTCCAAAACTCCTTTAATTTTCAAGTATTGTTATCTTTATTTTCCAAACAAAACCCTGATTTGAATTCCTCAAACAATGAATCTTAGGACCATAGCTAGTACATAGGATAATTTCCCCATAAAATTCCCCTGGATCGATAACCTTAGGGTTTACAAATTTATTTGCCGTTGTTATTATAATTAATCTGTTAGAAATAGCAGTGATCACGCATCTGTAACCATATGAAGAGAAGAGGGAGCTCCGGAGACTGATACAAGAATATAGAACAATTCAAGAATTTTAGGATAGGAAAAGCTTCATATTCAAATCTTTACACAAGAAAAAAAAAATTTGAACCAGCCCTCCACGAATAACATAATAAATTAGCCCAAAATATACAAGTCTACCTATCAATCGAACGGTCTTGGGAATTTCATTACTCAACAATCAGATGAAGAATAAGGTAAAATTGAATGCAAAAATTAAAAAAAAAAAATCAAAGTTCCCACCTTGAATAAATGAGATTATATAGAAGTGGAAGTGCAGCCAGGAAACGATGATTCCTTCTTTCTTCCTTCGCTAACATGAAATAAGTCTGTGATTCCAAAAAGGGAATTATCCCCTTCGATTGATTGAGTTTTGATGCTTCCTCTTCCCTTGGTTTTCGATTTCGAACCTTCTTCTAGTGCAACAAAAAAATCTCCATTTTTAATTTCTACAATTTTAGTTTTTTGTCATCGATAACTTGAGTGAATGAGTCTGGCCGGAAAAGTAGAGAATCACATCCTATCAGAGAAAATTAAAACCTACTGTGGCTAAGAATGCCATCGACAACTAGTGAGGTTGAAAGTCCAGGCCACAGAGGCACTACCAATATCAAACATAGACTTAGTCGATGGACCACCCACACACGCAATATCCAAAAAGCACGAACAAACAGGGTTGGGAGTTAAGAGCCTCCATAGAAACTCTAAGCTGTGTCGCCATTGAAATCTTAAATTGTGCCGCCATCTAT